>VDFB02215825.1:18443-35921 GCA_007258455.2 Sequoia sempervirens
ATAAAGAGCCAAAAATGGAACACCCCTAAATCTAGTATCTCTCTTCAGAAAAAGACTCTCCAATGGCACCCAACCCGCTCTGATACCATGTTATAATTGATATATAGCTTTGATACCATGTTAGAATTGACTATGGCTGCTAAGATCGTGAGACCAAATGGAAAGCACAAAAAGAGAGAATAAAATGTGACAAGAGTAAACTATATTCTTATCAATATGATTCAATGATATGATGTGATTGTGTACAATGTAGTAGAGACCCCTTGGTTATATAGCCAAGGTGAGATGCAAGATGTTATAGGATTATGATAAGTGTCTTAATCATATGAGATGAGATAACTAATCACACTTACCTAGGTTCACATGTAGTAGTTGTCAAAGGATAAGATAACAACTAGTGACAACTAACACCTTCTAGAAAAATTCTTTCCTAGGACCTTTAAGTAAACTTAACATGTGTAAATAAGTCCCGTAGTAATGAATGAACTAGGTATAAAACTTTATTTACACCAACACAAGAGTTTTTTGGTGTTAAATTAGATCTTTTTATCATAAGTTCCAACCTATTTCTTTTGGCTAGTTTCAAATCAATTCCCCTTGGAAATTTTGCAATAATGAATTTCATTTTTGTTAGAGTTAGGTTTAACCTTCCAAAATTAAAAGGCACAACTAGTTGACTCTTCTTCATGCCATCAAGATGACCTCTAATCTCTTTAATTTTCCTACTTATAATAAGACCATTGACATAAGACAATCAATATACCATTATCTCTAGTATTATGATCTATAAGGTTATAACTTACATCTTAGAAATAAAGAATTGGATTCTTTCACAACTATATCCTTCCTAATTATGAAAACAAAAATAGAGGCATGTGTCACATATATGTTTGTGAAATAGTAATGTGTGTTTTTTCATACATTTCTTATGAAAATGGTTAAATACAAGTCTACCAATGTGACTATTATTTGTAAGGTCAAAAAAAATTTAAATGAAGTAATTATAAATGTAGCAAAGTATTGTAAAGTGGGGGTTTGAGAACAATGGAATGTTGTAGATCTATCTAGATTCAACTGCATATGTTTTCATGAATGTAATTCTTAGATATGTTTCTTGTAATCAAATTGTTGGTATTGATTATTATTGAACTTAAGAATTGAGACTTTTTTACTCGACATGGTTGATTTTTGTATCATTATCTAGTTCCATATTTACCAATATTTTTGATCTTCACCTATGTTGGAATATTGGAGGCATATCAAAGTTGGTAATCTACCTTTATTACTACTTGCAAGTCTTACTTTGCAACTAGTAACCTTGAAGTCTAATGATTATCGAGGACAAGGGTTTATCCATGACCTTCCATTGAAAATGAAGACATAATAATAGGTTTCACTATTCCCACTAATTAACTAGTTAGGTTAAATGCCTATTTAAACCAACAAAAGGTAATTTTATCAAGAAAGGTGAGTCCCTCAAATGTTATCAGTTTGGATATGTTATCAATTCAATTAAAAAAACTTGGAATGAGGCAGCCATTTTGTTATAAAGTATATTATGTTGGATGGTTGGCTTATTATTTTATTGCCATATAAATTATACCTATTAAATCATTTCCTTTTGATCACACCATATCCATCCCCTTCTTCCTCTTATCCTCTTTAGTATTTTCCATTAAATAATATGTAGGGGGTTGGGTCCTACCCAATGCATGCTAGATTATTTTTATTAATATTGAATTATTACAAAAAATCAATCCCTTCTATGGATAATGGTATTTATTTGAAGAAACATAAGAAAAATATTATTGAGTCTTCCTCAAAGTAGGAAGAGGAAAGTGGCAAGGATATTTCCCCTTGTAATGATTCTAAGGATGACAATACTAGAATCAAGATCATGACAAGGTGTAAATGGAAGAGGATGTGAAAAAATACTGGGGAAGATAATGAGGAAGAAAAACTTTGGAATAAAATTGTAAAGATAAAATGTGGGATGAGCCATTCCTAAGGGTTAAGTTACCTAGAATCCATGTCCCTTAGCCCCATGCTGAAGAGGAGAATGAAGCCCAATACTATAAAGTTTCATTGGAAAGTGTTAATAAATTCATCAACCAAATTATGGAATAGTTGACAAAATTGTTCAAGGAAATAAAGGTTCACATTTATTTTCCAAATAATTTTTTTTTGGAAATCCATAGATTTAATGTGAGAATAACCATTATGGGCTATAAATATGAGGGAAAGGCTCTTATACTTGAAGAAGAAGATAAAATGACTTTAACAAATTAGGAAGCTATGCATGAAATAAAATCCTAAAAGTGAAAAATGAGAAATAAAATGTTCCTATTATAAAAGAAGAGGACATAAATAACATTAAGGATATAGTTAAAAAGGTAGTGGATTCAAGTAAAGCATCTATGAATTTTCACATTGAAAGTACATAATAAAAATTTTTTGGAGGAAAACACATAGTGTAAAATGTAATTTGTCAATGGGGAGGTTCTTGAAAGGTCAAACATGTCTACATACCCAACCAAGGGTAATACAAGTAAATATTAAAAAAAAGGGACAGAAAGGATAAGCATAAAGGAAGTCTAGTTTATACATGATGAGTTAGAGGTAGCTAAAGCTCTACACCAGTTGTAATAAGCCTATCCTTCTTGTTTATTTTTCCATAGGTTTTGGTTGGATTTTTTCTTCTCTTTTTCTATTTTTTATTGTTCTACTTCTTGACTTTTTGTTCTATGGTTTGGTTCTAGAACCCATTTGGGGTTGGTACATGTAACGACCTTATTGTATTTTTTCTATATTTATCTATTTTTTTGTTTTAATGCTCTAAATTTTGATGTACAAGGTTTATTTCCCCTTCAAAACCAACTTACCTTAATCAAAACATAGTGATTTATGTAGGGAAAAAATAAGAAAAAACCCATAGTCCGAAGAAACTCTATATATTATTCAATCGTCAAAGGTTACCATACAATTATAAATTCTAAGCCATTACAAGACTATCATTAACTAGATATTTGGAATAATTTGGGTATTGATAAAATACTTACAAAAATCACTATAGAAATATCCATCTCAAGCACCCAATAAATAAGAGAAGTAATAAATGAAACCATCAAATGATAATTAGGAAACCATGATCTAGAACAACCCAAAATGTGGTATCAAAATCCCTAATTAAGAATCCATGCACAAATCCCAAGATGATTCCATAAGCTAAAAATAGTATATTCCTTTCACTTAGGCAATAAGTTAATCATAATGCACTCACCAACTTGGGTGCTCCATTTTGGCTCCATTATCCCCATTCAAAGGTTTCTTATGACATGTCATAACATGCATCATAAGTTGGTCAACAAGTGTAACTTTTGTAGGAGTTGATAGTGAACTCCTCAGCACCCTAGGATCACCTGCAAGACAACAATAATTTCCACAAGAGAAAAATGGTAGAAATATCATGCTATGATTATGGATGCAAGATTTCCAGATTGAATATCTAATGTACATATGATGCCTTGCTTATAAAGGAAAGTTGTGAGACACGATAAAAACAAGATCTTGACATGTGTCTTAATCCTATACAATGAGACAATTACCCAAACAAATATTAAATGAATTAGGACACAAGCATTAAATGCCAAAATATAAGATAATATCTAGTGAAAACTAACACTATCTAGAAAGATTCCCTCCTAGGACCTAAGTGGATTTAACATGTAAATAGGACCTAGATAGGTAAAACACCTATTTACATCAAAACCCCCCTTAAGTGCAACTTAGAGAGTATTATCATGCAATGACATAAAGATGGGTCTTGGATACAAGGTCATGTTAGGTACCCATGTACATATACAATGCAATGTCTCACAAATGGAGAAAAGGAGAAAACCCAGTGGGACAAAATTCCTCTCCAAAAGAGAGATGAAATACAAAATGCTCTCAATGATGAATGAGAGGGATAAAACACCATGCAAGAAAAATACCCCTCAATAAGAGAGAGGAAGTTGAGAGACCATTTAGCCCTCCTCAATGAGATAACCTGCAATAAAGAAACATTAGAAGCACACTGGTGGACTAACATTGGAACCTTAATCAAACCAACAAAGGAAAGATAATTCTGATGCTAGAAACATCAGTAACTCATGATTATGGAGAAATTTTGAAATTATGATAAAACAATAGCAGTCCCAATGCTAAGGAACATTGGAAAACTCTCGATATGGAGCAACCTAGAATTTGAATGAAGCAACAAGATATAAAGCATCAAACTCTAGAATTGAAACAAAGTGTAGAGATCAAAATTGCACCTTCCCAATCGGCAGTATGTCGAAGTGATCAACCAAAATATGAATACACAAAAATATAAATAAAATAACTTGGGGTTGAATTGGAAAAAAGTGCATGGATGGCTTGATAGATCTCCTCAATACCTTTCCAATGCCGCATGAATCATGAAAAATCATAGACCGTGGCAAAAAGTTATGAGCTCAGGAGCCAAAAATTAAGATTTGACTTCAAATAGCAATAAATACCTCTAAACATATTTTTTTTGAAAAATAACTTGCACCACTGTGAAGTAGGTGAACCAACTTTCTATCAATATCTTGTTTCCGAAAAATTGACTCTTGGATTTCAAGTTATGACATTTTGAAAACAATTCCTAGTTCAAGCATGAGGGAACAAAATTTGGACCCCCGGGCACCCATAGGACTGACATTATAAAAAATAAATTGAGCATTGCCTAGCAGTGACTTTCACACATCTTTGGTGGCAAGGTGACATGCCAAAGGTCACATCACCTAGGGCATAAGCCCCCCACAAACAAGTGATGGTTGGGACCATCTACAACTGCTAAGCTACAACCAATAGTAACAAAAAGTAACAACCAAAAAATTATTTTAAAAATAACATTTTTTAATATAAAACCATGCACTTTCAAATGAATTTCATACCATGTGATAAGACTGTGATGTGACAGATTCTACAGAAAGCTTCCACCAGCCAAAGTACAAAGTCGCAAATTGAGAATATGCCTCAAGAATATGTTGATACCTCAGAATATTTTGTTAATGCATTTTGCAAACTTGTGAATCACCGTATTGTATGGATTCCATACGGTACGGATCTAATATTGTATGAAATTTTTTGCAACAAAAATCTGAAAAAACCTCTGATGCCCCTTAGGAAAAATATCAAAATTTGACAAATTGATAGTCGAACTTTAGGTTTTCAAGCCTTCTAGACGTAATGGTAGGATTAGATTTGGCCCAAAGTGCCCCAAAATTGCTCTACCTTTTGGATCTGGTAACCTTCGCCCAACTTGTGACCCTTGTAGATCAAACATAATATGACAAAATTTGAAGAAACGAAAGACAAAATTTACTTTCTATGATGCCCTAGATTCAACTATGAGGTCCTTGAAACCCCCACTTGCACCCAAAAAAAATTTAATCCAATATAGGTCCCTCATATTTGGGAAGAATTTTTCAACACTGAAGCTTTGATACCATGTAGGAGTTAATAGTGAACACACCCCAGGATCATCTACAAGACAACAATAACTTTCACAAGAGAGAAATGGAAGAAATATTATGCTATGATTATGGATGCAAGATTTCCAAATTGAATATTTGATGTACATATGATGCCTTTCTTATAAAGATAAGTTGTGAGATAGGAATAGATAAGATCTTGACATGTGTCTTAATCTTGTACAATGAGACAACTACCTCAACAAATATTAAATGACATAGGACACAAACATTAAATGCCAAAAGATAAGATAAGATCTAGTGACAACTAACACTATCTAGAAAGATTCCTCCAAGGACCTAAGTGGACTTAACATGTAAATAGGACCTAGATAGGTAAAACACCTACTTACACCAACAAATTCATCTAATATATTTTTTATGTGTCATATTTTAGGATTTAGGAAGATTGGAGTAATAAACATTAACAATTATACGCAAATTAAATAACCCAAAAATAACAATGAAGAATAACACAAAAGAGATCAACACAAAAATTTAACGTGGTTCACCCAATATGGGCTACATCCACAGAAACTCGGCCACCTAAATATTTTATTATCCAAAGCAAAATATATTACAATCTCATGAATGCCATACTACAACATACATCCCAGCCGCTTATAACAAGCTCCTGGAATCTTCTAGAATTAGGGTTTTACAAGGTCCTTTTTCATTTGACGTGTTCATGAGAAAACCTTGACGTGTTAATGAATTTTTTTTCAGGGCGATGCCCCAAATTCCATTGATACGTTATGAGTGTATAGTATTTGCATAATCAGTCACCACATACCAACAATATCCCACTTGGAGATTGATCAGGCTCCACACCAAACAATCTCCCACTTGGAGACTTATCCTAGACAACACCGCTACACTTGCAACTCCCACTGGATTACATATCTAGATGGTTTCTTATGTCTACCATTATCATTCATGAAGGCCAACAGAAACTGATGATGAAATCATTTTCTCCTTTGTAACTGCCTTTGTTAACATATCCGCAGGATTCTCACTTCTGTGAATTTTCTCGAACTTCAATTGTCCATCCTTCAAAACTGACCGGATGAAGTGGTATCTGAGTTGTATGTGCTTAGTTTTTAAATGCAAAGTTGAGTTCTTAGCAAGATGAATGGCACTTTGGCTATCAATGTACAAAGAACTATCTTCTTGTTGTTGTCCCAATTCCTCTATAAAACGTTATAACCAAATCATCTCCTTGCTAGCTTCTATAGCAACAACATACTTAGCTTCAATGGTTGAAAGCACAAAAACCTTTTGCGACCTTGAAATCCAACTAAATGCAATACTTCCTATAGTAAAAACATACCCTGTAGTACTCCTCTTGCTATCAATATCACTCGCCATATCAAATTCAACATATCCTTTTAGAGTAGAATTTGTTCCTCCAAAACATAGTTTCTTTGGAGTAGTACCTCTCAAATATTAAAGGATCCATTTTACTGCATTCCAATGTTCCATTCTTGGATTGCTCATATACCTACTCATAACTCCCATCAAGATGTGCAATATCTGGCCTTGTGCATACCATTTCATACACCAAGATACCTGTTGATGGTGTTTTCTGCACAGCAACAACTCAGACAGAATGTAATATTCTATCTCTCTTGAAAGGTAATTTTCAACAAGTTACTAAAATCACCCCAAGGTCTCTTGGGTGTCAGGTCATGACAATGCATAAACAACTCAGATAATATGTGAAAATGTTGGTAATCACAATCGGACCTTACTACAAGCAAATTTTATCTCTCCAATTTATTAGATTTTGCAATATTATGATCTTAGATCCTAGATCTAACCAAATGATAAAGAAATAGCAAAATATGAGGGTGCAAGAGATGTAATGAAATCTAAACTATTTCTAGAATGAACAATGCAAATGATAAATACCTGGAACGAACCAATCTCAAATAACCAATTCCTGCTTAACCCACAATGCAATATCACAAGAACGGTGCAATCTTCTAAGGCATAGAGATTTTCAAATCATAGACATTCATCCACAATTGAACTAAGCACAAATAGATGTATGGTCCAAGTTGACTTCACCAGTCTACTACAATCAGATAGTTACTGGGAGTATAGACCAGAGATTGCTACAAACATTCCAAGCATGAAATCATGAACATCATTCAATTAAATCCAATCTAGTTCTAAGTCTAACATTAAATCTTATATCTTCAAGCAATGGTAAGATGGAACAACAAGAACCATGCAAGATAAACTACAATACAAAAGAATTCACCTATAGAAACCACAATGCTCAATTGTATTAGATCACCAAAATGCAGCAACAGTTCCACTGTTCTGTGTTACAGCATTTGCTTCAAAGAACTAACTACTATCTCTACTACAGAATGATCTAGCTCCTTTCTTAATCTAGCTTGTCTCTATTATCTATCTAACTAACCCCTTACAAATGAGGCAGGAATGCCATTTATAGAGAATCCTCAAACATGTCGGCCCAGCCAAACATTTACAAAATAAAATAGCCAAAACAAGTCGGCCTCAGGAATTTCAAAATAAGGCACACATTAAATGCCGATACATCATCAAGGTCGGCCCAAACACATTCCTCAATGCAGCTCGGATCAACACACGCCCTATAATAATAATAGGGAAGCACAAATCTCAAAGTTGGCATTAACTACTGCCTCCCTTATCCTTGTTCTAATCCACCAATTCATGAACCTTCAAAAACACCCTATCCAACTCAGCAACAGGTGGCAAGGGTAGGATTTTGAGCCGACATTCAATTGATCCAGTTTCTTCCCTTGACTGCTTGACCGTTGTATCCCAATCACCCCTATATGCTAAGTACTTATCCACCATAGCCAGATAAGTAGCCTATCATCCACCAGAGTTCAGAATAGATTTTTTCAATATCCTAAGTATAGACATCATGCCACCATTCCTCAATTGTTCCAAACTCGTATTTAGGCCATCTTCCTTCTGCCTACCATTATTTCAAAAGGAAATGCATCCATCATAAACAATACCCGCTTAGGATTAATACTATCCATCTACTTCTTTGCTTATAGATCTCTTTGATGGCTTCTCGTGAGGATTGCGTACTTCAAACCATTCCCAAGGCTCATTAACCCTAGATGAAGGAAGGATTCCATCAACAACCAACTAATTCTTACCATACCCCATGATTTCTTTGGTTTTCTGCAATAAGAGATCAGTATCCTCCTTGTCCTGAGATAACACATGCTCTAATAAATCCTTAGCCCTTATTGCATCCTTTCCAATTGAAAGGATTTCCTTTATTGCATCATCTCCCTTGGTCTGTACCTCCTTCAACCAATCTATTGTAGTTGTGGTAGAAGCTTTCATCTTCTCTATTTCAGAGATGGTCTCCTTTGGCAAGAAACCAGCAGCAGCAGAGGAGGATGGGTGAAAAGACTGCAAAGGCTTCATTAAATCTTCCAAACATTTGCTAAGCCTTTCATTTTCCTTCTTTAGCTCATGCTTAGACTGTGTTTCCTTCCTCAATCTACCAATGATCACTGCACTGGACCCCTCATATTCTTCAATATCTTGCTCCATAGAAGTAGGCCCAAGATTGATAGTTTGTACATTATAATCCTTACCGGTGACCTCATCTCTACTTTTATCAACTGTAGGGGTAGCAATATGAATAACCTTGTTACTATCTTCATCTCTTTCAATCTTGGAAACCACCTTGGCTGCCTTCTTCTTCTTACCCTTTCCAATCTTGGCCAACATCTCATCCCAGTTGAGAGGAGTGTCCTCAACAATGGCCTGTTTCCTTCTGATCTCTTTATCCAACCAATCCGGAACAGCAGGATCCACCCGGACTTCATCTTTCTTGACCTCTTCATGCTGCTCCACCGTCTCATCCCTTTCCTTTTCAGGAGATTGATCATCTTTATTTTCCAATTCTGGTTCTTCTTCTTGCAGGGGTGATGGAGTCTTAACAAGGACATCTTCCTTCTCAGGGGATCTATTGTCTTTGTTATTCATAGGAGAATCCTCATATTGTACCAACGGAGAAGGATGCACTTCCACATCTCCTACCTCAAACTCAACAGTCGCGCCATAAAGTTCACCATCCTTAAATGGTTATGCTTCCTCACTAGTCCCATGCTCTTCATGAGTTGTCTGCTCAGGTATTCCCAATGAAGGAGGGATATCTTTCTGTTGTTCTACAGTGGATGCCATTGGAAGAGGATTTACCTTTTGCATGGTCTCCTTGGGAGATGGAGTTCTTAACCTTCTTGAATAAACCCTGGTTTTCTCTCCTAAACTCTCCACATCAACCACATGAGGATCCACCTTATCCTTAGAAGTTTCTTGACCTTTCTTCTTGGAAGCCCTGGTTGTCCTTACCCTCTTTCGCTGTGGAGGAGCATCCTCTTTTTCTATTTTCTCAAGTTCTTCCTCTTTCGTAGACTTACCTATTTTTACAGTATGGCTTCTCTTCTTTCCCCTAGGTTTTCTTTTCTTTTCAGGCTCACTCTCCTTAGGGCCTCTGATTTTAATCTTGAAAGGTGAGCTTACCTTAGCTTTACCTGCAGAATCATCCTCACTTGACTCCTCCGAGGTAGAATGAGCATTCAAATTTCCCATCAAATTGAAAGTACAAGGTACTTTCTCACTCTCCAATTCCCATACCTTATGTTTCAGCCAGGACTTGGTAGATTTCATAATGGGAGCCATCAATTCCTCCAGCTCAGTTATTTCCTTTTCTGACCAGTTTATATTTCCAATGGGCCTGTCCTTGACTGATTCATATGCATGATCCTGGACTAAATTTCCATCATCTTCCAACTGATCAGGAATCAACTTGACATTGTACATTCTAATCACATCAGCTTGAAGCCGAGAATACCTTTTCTTTCTCACCTCAAAGTCATCCTTGCTATTCACCCAGTAGTCCTCTAGATCATCCTTGTGGTGATATTCTTTGGTAGCTTTCTTCTGTGCTTCACCAGTAATATCAAAGATTGCCCTCTTAGAATGGAAAGAGAAACCATAAGTACTCAATTCCTCCCCCAATGCATGAGCCAATTGAATTGAAGGGCAAACATCAGCTATACCAATTTTCAAAGGAAAATACCCACCAAACCCTGTCTTGTGCTTCTCTCTTTTAACAACGGCATCGAAATCACATACCTGCCAGGTAACCTCCAAAAGTATGACATGGTCGGTAGGATATCTTGGCAGTTTGTATGGAGCGGTGGGACATCCATCAATTCTGATATAGGAGAAGGTGGGGAATTGTATAAACCAAGCTCAGTATTTTTTGATCAGCTCCTTGGCTCCATCAGAAATTCTCACATGTTCTGCATTTTGAAGCAACCTAGTGACATGCATAGTAAATGCATCATTTGTTCTTCTGTAACTCAGATTCCCTAGGTGCAACTCAGGGTACACCTCATAGATGACATCTTGCCCAAATGTTCCTTTTGGATTCAATCCCCTGTATGGATAAAATCTGGCAAGTACATATACCACATAGGATGACATGGTGAATTTCTTTATTTCCAACACATCTCTCATCTGCCTGTCAATCATTGCACTGATAATTCTTGCCCAATGGTAATTAATGCCTTGCTCAATCTTGTTAATGATGTGCACCATCCAATTCTCCAGTACTCCAGCACTCCTCAAGCCGGCCACCTTGCTCAATAGTGTGATAGCATCATATATATCTTGTCAGAACTTGACCCTGTGTAACTATTTAGTCAGTTTGGAGAAATGAGACTTCGGCTTTTCCAGCCAGGAATTGATCATTTGTTGGGCTTTGGTAGGTTCATCCTCATAGTAAGTTCTAGCCAAGTCCATGTCCAAGGCACACACACATGATAAGTTTGGCATATCAAATGCCTGGGCAATGGAAACTAGATTAAAGTTTGCCAACACTCTTCCATCAGTGCTAACAATCCTCTGTGTATCAAAATCATAGTGTCGGGCACATTCCAATATCAACTTGTAGCATTGAACTACAGGAGGAAATCCTGCCACATGAGCCAGTCCAGACTTCACCATCCCCTTGGTCAGGGCTGATAAATCCCCCTAAGCTAACCTTTCCTTGAACTCTTCATATCTCCATGCTCCTACATTGGTATCTGAGACCTCTAACCAAACTGAAGCTATCTTACTATCAGGCAACTGACTTTTCACATCCAGCCTTAACCTTTCTACATTTGTAACTGAAGATCCCTCTATGTCTCCCTTGGCCTTTCCCGCCGCTGCTTTGCTTGATTCAGCCTGCATTCACAAAAGAGCCTCATGAGAATCCAATTATCATCCATATTAAATCAAAGGTTAGCCTCGAAACCACAAGAAATCATTAAGATCAATCATTAATCATCAATCTTGAAAAATCGGGAAAATGAAGTAATTTGGGAAAATCCAGTCGGGGCGGAATTCAGAGAAATCCGACCCAGATGGGCTCCCACTGCCAAGACATCATCCATCAAATAAATCGCTAATATAGGAAAAAGAGATGCATGATTATCATGAAATTCATCTATTTAGCAGCAAGAAATCATCATCCAACATTTAATTCATTACTTCAATTTCGAAAATCAAAATGAAATGAAACTAGGCAAAAAACCGAAAAAATCCGGATGGCTCGGATTTCCACGGACAGCTTGAAATTTTGGGAACTCATCATACTTTGAGGAAACGGAAAAATCCAGGAAAATTTGGGTGCACAAAAATTTTGCGGACACCTCGTAAACTCGACTATCGTTCGACGCGCAGACCATTAACCGAGTAATCATATAAACCTCCCTATTCGGATTCCACGAAGATAAACTCAACCCTAATGAGCCAAATTTTGATTGCACCTGGATTTAAACTTCCCAAAACTCTCAAGTGATTGATCCTTGCAACGAAATAATGATGCCCTAAGTTTGACAGCTAAACTTCCGCCATGAGAGCTAAAGCGAGCTCGAAATCCAAACGCAATCCCTCAAAATGATGAAGCTAGGGTGCACCAGAGTCTCAAGTGCTGCAAACAAGGTCAAGCGAAACACAAGGCAAGAGGATCATGACAACTCCACCGAATTTAACAACCTTGGGCAGACATACTGAAACCCTAATCTTCACAAAATATAGCAGACTATGCGCCAACAAGGCAAAGCCCTAACAGAAACACCTAGTCACAAGGGAGTACCTGACGTTCAATTGATAAACAAAGGGATGCACAACGCAGGCGCTAAAACTCGTGGAAGGGTGAGTTCAAACCCTAATTCGATAAATATAAAACCATGAAAAACAAGCGAAGGCCGACCCAAATAATCATCACCAACAACTCGAAAGATTTAATCACAACACAAAACAAAGGGAGAAGTCAATGACGACTTAGCATGAGTTAAATCCAAATGAACTTTGAGCCCAATGAAATCAATGCAAATCAGGGTATCCCAAATGGCGACAATATCAAACACGAACGCCCAAGGAATCCGCATGCAAGCAGAGCAAATCAAATGACCAAAGCTCAAAATGAACACACTCAAGCGCTAGAGCAAATGGCAAATGAATAATGAAATCATGAAGAGCACTAAAAGCCTTTAAATTCACTTACATTCGTACCAGAGCAGACGTACCCAAAGCATTAATGGTTGATAAGACATATCAAGGAAGTTCAGAAACCCGAGGTCAAAAAGGAATTTTGGAAGAAACTGAGCCAGACGGACAATCCGGGTGAGCATAAATTTCATGGACGACGCACCCCTCCAAGACTCCGATGAAGTCCAAGAAAATCCGGGTGACCCAGAAAATCCTGGATTTAACCAAAAACCTGGATTTTGAAAAATCCGATAGTGACCAGACGATGGACTAGGACCCGGGAAAATTCGAGTGAACCAAAAAATCCCAGATTTAGGGAAAAACCTGGACTTCCATTAAAAACCAAGTTTGACCAATTCAACCTTCAGGGCAAGACCAAGGCAAGCAAGACCAACATCTCGAGACCTTTAAAGGACAAATCCAATAAAAACCAAAGGTCTAAAAGACATCCAAAATCAGAAAAGAGGGTCCCCACTCCAAGTGGGGCGTGTGCAAAACTCCGACAACAATACCACCTTTGATCCATATGGTATCTTAGACATTTTGTCTCCTCCCTCCAGGTCTTTGGAAACATCTCCTTAGTCAACTTTTTAAAATGACTACACAAAAGGTTTTCACAAATGCCTTTGCATGCTTGGGTTTGTTAAACCTTTTCAACACCTTTACATACGCACTTTGAGACAAAATTAATTTAATGTTTGTCCTATTCTGTGTGATCCTCATACCAAGGATTTGTTTTGTTGCACCCAAATCCTTCATAGAAAATGAATTTTCTAATTTTTCCTTAAGTTCATTAATATGTTGCATGTTAAGCCCGAAAACAAGCATGTCATCAACATAAAGCAACAGGATAATATAGCTACTATTACCCAATTTCTTAAAATAAACACAATAATCATAATAACATTTTTTGTAACCTTGTTCAAACATAACACTATCAAATTTCAAATACCATTGTTGAGGTGCTTGCTTCAGGCCATACAAACTCTTCTTTAACCTACACATAAATTCCTCCTTACCCTTGACCTCATATCTCTATGGTTGTTGCATGTATATTTCCTCTTCTAAATCCCCATAGATAAATGTTGTTTTCACATCTAGTTGTTCAAGATGCAAGTATTCAATAGCCACAAGACTTAGAATACTTCTAATAGAAGTCATCTTTACAATCAGAAAAAAAATCTCATCAAAATCATACCTTTTTTCTTTGCAAAACCTTTTACAATGAGTCTAGACTTATATCTTTTTTTTCCTCCATCTTCTTCCTTCAACTTGCAAAACCATTTATTTGGAAATGCTCTTTTACCTACAGGAAATTGGACTAAGTCCCAAGTCTGATTATGTAGCAAGGAATCAATTTCCTCATTCGTGCCTAGCTCCCATTGCTTTTTGGTATCTACCTACATTGCTTCTTCATAACCTTCAAGTTCACCAGAATCAATTAATAATATAGAATATAATGATGGAGAAAATATTTTTGGAGGTCTAGTTATCCCTGTAGAACATCCAAGACTTGTAGGAGTCTCTGGGATAACTTGTTGTTGTTGAGCATTAGGTACCACTGGCATTTTATTTTTTGGAATCTCATCCAACACTGAATATTCCTTTTTAGCTTGTTCATGCCTCCTTTCCTGTAATTGATCCTTATGCATGACCTTCTCATTGAATATGACATCTTTTCTCTAAATGATTTTATGATTTTCATAATCCCATAACCGATAACCAAATTCATCTACTCCATATCCAATGAAGGTACATTTTTTAGACTTAGCCTCAAGCTTGGTTCTATTTTCAATATCAACATGGACAAAATCTTCACAACCAAAGGTTTTCATAAATGAATAGTTTACCTTTTTACCCATCCATGCCTCGTCTAGAATGCCACCATCCAAAGGATTTGAAGGTCCCCTATTTATTAAATAAAAAATTGTATGTACATCTACCCAAAACTGTAAGGGTAGTCCAACATGCAATCTCATAATCCTTGCATGCTCCATAATGGTCCTATTCATCCTCTCAGACACACCATTTTCTTGTGGGGTTCCAGGAAATTTTTTCTACCTATGGATTCCATTGTATGAATAATAATTTTCAAATTCTCTACTGCAATACTCACCTCCATTATTAGATCTACGACACTTCAAGTTTTTTCTTGTCTCATTCTCAACCAAAGCTTTCGACTTTTTAAAAGTTTAAAATACTTCTAATTTTTGTTTCAAGAAATACACCCATGTTTTCCTAGTTGCATCATCAATAAAAGTAACATAATAGCAAGAGCCACCAAAAGAATATAGTTGAGCTGGTCCTCATACATCTAAATGCACAAGATCTAATTTCTCACTCTTCTTCTCTTTCCCAACTTTTAGAAATTAGACTCTTTTCTGTTTTCCATGAACATAATTTTTGCAGAAGTCCAAGTCAATATGCTTCATACCTGGTAGCAAATTTCTGGAGTGAAGGATCTTCATCCCTTTCTCACTCATGTGCCCAATTCTATGGTGCCATAATTCTATTTTTGTCCTTGTAGAAAGTGTTATAACTGTCTCAATAGCAACTATTTCTATAGCAACTAAGGTAGAATAAGTATTACTAGTACACAAATACAATGTGCCTACATTTTCACCTTTAGCTACTACTAGTGCACCTTTAGCGACCTTCCAAAATTTGTCTAAGAAGATACCTATGCAACATTCACTACCCAATTATCCTACAAAAATTAAATTCCTTCTCAAATTTGGAACATGTCTTACCTCCTGTAGCAACCATTCATTTCCATTCTACAACTTGATTTTCCTTTTCCAACAATCTGATAGGGTTCATCATCACCCAAATATACCTTTCCAAAATTACCTTGAACATAATTTACAAAATATTTCCTATGGGGTGTGGCATGAAATGAAGCCCTTGAATCTATTACCCAGGAATCATTAGCATTATCTAAACATAGAATTAAAGATCCTATAATTTATTACTTGCAACATTAGCTTCATTACTATCATCTTGTTGTTTGTCTCCTTGTTTTCCCTTTTGAGATCAACAATCCTTCTTCAAGTGTCATGGCTTTTGACAGTGCCAACAATCCATTCTTCCTTTGGATTTAGATATGCCTTTCTTCGACTTCCCTTGTGACTTCCCATGATTTTTTGGGTTTTTTCCTCTCTCCTTTGTTCTTCCCCTGTTCTCTACAGTCAAATCATTACCAGATGTTGAACTCTCACCTATGATTCTTTGTCACATTTCCTCACTAAGGATGTCACCAACAACATCATCAAATTTCATTGTATTTGAACTAGAGATAGAGTTACTTACATCCATTACCAAGCTATTCCAGCTTTCTAGCAAAGAACATAAAACCAAGAGAACCCTCACCTCGTCATCAAAATTCACTTTTACAGAAGTTAACTAGTTGGTAATCGTATTAAATTCATTTAAATGATCTGTCACATATCCACCTTCAATCATTTTTTAGATTAAACAAACACTTCATAAGAAATAGCTTATTTGAGGTTGAGGGTTTTTCATACAATTTAGCCAAAGCTTCCATCAGATCCTTTATTGTCTTTGCTTCTTTTATATTGAACGCCACAGATGGTGCCAGGCACAACCAAATGGTTCCTAGTGCCTTTCTATCCATAATCTCCCATTCTTCATCAAACATTGTAGCTTCTTTCTTTGTTTTTCCTTGAAATGGCCACTATAGATCCTTTTGATACAAATAATCTTCCATCTGTATCTTCCATAATTGATGATTCTGGCCGTTGAACTTTTCAACCTTGAATTTTCCTTCTTCCATTGCTCCCACTCAAATCTAGAGGCTTCCTGCTAATCAACCAAAGTACACACAACTCTGATACTGGTTGTTAGGATTCAGGCAGATTGGAGAAATAAGCATTAACAATTATATGCAGATTAAATAACAATGAAGAATAACACAAAAGAGATCAACACAAAAATTTAACGTGGTTCACCCAATATGGGCTACATCCTCAGAAAATCAACCACCCAAATATTTTATTATATAGTGCAAACTAGATTACAATCTCGTGAATTCCATACTACAACATACATTTGAGTCACTTATAACGACCTTTTTGGAACCTTCTAGAATTAGGGTTTTTCAAGGTTCTTTTTCATTTGACATGTTAATGGGAAAACCTTGACGTGTCAACAGAAAAAATAGCTTGACGTGTCAATAGGAAAAAACCTTGACGTGTCAGGGGGAAAACCTTGATGTGTTAACATTTTTTTTTTCGTGACGATGGCTCGAACCCCATTGATACGTTATGAGTGTATAGTATTTGCATGATCAGTTGTCACATACCAAAACAATAGATGTTTTTATGTTTCTGATGTGGGAGGCCCAAATTTT
>VDFB02215826.1:0-15541 GCA_007258455.2 Sequoia sempervirens
CCATTTTCAAAATAAATTAGTAGTTTAGGAAGTAGACTTGAAGCACTTCAATCCTTGTTTTGTTCCATCTCAATTTTGAGTGTAACTATCCTCAATTTCATGTCCAAGGTCAGTATTTCTTGATTTCAAGAAAAAAAGTGGCCACTTAAGCCCCCTTTTGGGAACCATCTTGGTGAACTTACCCAACTCTTAGAATGTAAAATGATCACCTTGCCTCCCATTAAAACTTCCGATCCTAATAATCCTTTACCTCCAAACTTTAGATCAAATTCCTATTGCCATTATCACCGACAAAATGGACATGACCCAAAACATTGTAAGCATCTTAAACATCTTGTGCAAGACCTCATTGATTCTGGTCATCTTTCAATTGGATGTGTTAATGATCAAGGAAATAAGTCGGTTGCCTCTCCTAAATCTTTACCAACCCTATTCTGAATCATAACATTTCATTTTTCAAATCTAGTGAAACTATGAAGAATGATGTGATGAATGTTGATAGAGATTATAACAACATGGATATTGATAAACAAGGTCCTATAGATACTAATGAACAAAACCCTCTTGATGGTTTGGTTGCATTGATCAAAACTCAATCGCATAAGGGCCAAACTAAGAAACCTCTTGATATTACTTTCTCATCTAAAGATATTATAAAAAATGCACTTGATGGTCCTCTTTACATAGATGACCGAATCAATGACAAGCCCAATAGTGGGATATTAATTGATCCCATTTGTGGAGAGAATGTGATCACTGAATAATTCTTACTTGTGCATGAACTCTACCAAGAAACATATAATAAAGAGGAAGCATGGGTAAAGACGCATAATGGTTTCACTTTCCCTTCGATGGGATCAATCACCCTTCCTTTACAAATAGGACTGAAAAAGTTAGATGTCTCATTCTCCATCATATTGACATCAAATCAATTTCGTGTGAAGCTTGATTACCCATGGCCATGCTCCATGGAAGCTATCCCGTTGGTTGTGCATAATAAATTCTTAAAGTTTCCCTTTGACAATGAAATATTTATAGTGCACCATAGTGGCTTTAATCCTTTTTCTTCCTGTGGGAACTTTTCATTATATTTCTTTTGGCTTGAGCCTATGGAACCTATTAAACTCCGTGAGGACTAAGTTTTCAAATCATATCAAAAATTTAAGGCAAAATGCATAGTAAAAATATCCCTTAGAAACATGTATCAACCTATGATTGAGCCTCCTATCCTTGACAAAACCATGATTGAACCTAAAGGAATTCGAAAACAGAAAACATAACATTCACACATGGTTCCTTCCGTTCCTCCCCTTAGGGAAGAAAAGAAACCTATGGTTGCTAGACCCGCTCCTACACAAACACAACTTGAAAATCAAACTAAAAGAAACCGAAATGCTAGAGAGCATAGGCATAGATGTCATGATCTTTCTTGAAAAGGTTAAATGAAGACACAAACAAAGAAAATCAACATCCAAACCTAATTGAAGTAATACACAATGAGTCTCCCCCTTCGCCGCAACAACAAGATCCTATGCCATAACCACAATAGGAGCTAAATACTTCTTTAGACATTATCATTCAACCTCTAATTGTGATTAACTTGGATGATGATGATGATGAGGTTGCTAAGATTGATGAAGTGCATAATGAATTGAATACATTGTTTTTGTCTTCTATGAGCTTAAACGATAATTCTCCTAAGAAAAGTGGTGAACTTGGTGATGACCCTAGTTCGGAACTTGCTATTGTCCCTTTGGCTATTTTTTTGCCTTCTATATAGAATGAACATGATTGGGACGTGGATGAACTTCTTATAGGTTGAATCGCATGTGCCTTACTAGTATTTTGTATTATCTTCTTTTAATGTTTTGTCTATGATTGCATGTGCATAATATGATCTCCTCATGTTGTTCTGTTTGATGTATATCTCTCTCTTTCTTTGTGCATTCCTCTATTTATATCTACATTATTCTCTATGTCATAAGCATTTTATCATTTTTCATTTGTCTTGTGTTTTCCTTTTGGTGATGACGCAAGGCGTCGAGACATTCATGTCTCTTCCATGTTGACCCAAAAGCTTTTCCTTTATCTTTTTCATTTGTATTATGTTTTCCTTTTGGGGATGATGTAAGGTTTTGAGAAATTTAGGTCTTTTCCATGTTAACCTAAAATGTTTTCTTTGTTTTTTCTCTCTTTGTGTCTTTCTTCTTGTTCTATGAGTATTTGGGGAGTGATGATAGTTCCGATCTCTCTATAAACATTGTAGCAAGAACATATCGACCCCAAATCCATGGATCCCTTATGTGTTTGGAGTTTCATTTTGGGAAAAACCCCTTCCTTTTCATGATGTAGCTTTATTTGGAAACATATGACTTGGTATAGGGCTTTCCGAATAAGCTCTCATGTCCTATTTATTGTTAGCATTTATCCTTTACTACTTTAAAGTAATTTCTCACAACATGGTGTTTAGCAATTTCTTTAAAGTGGGGGCATACATTGGCATTATTTTGTGGAATTTTTCATGTTTCATTGTGTAGTTTTCTTACTTCATGCGATGCGTCTTTCTCTTTGTGGTGACATTAGGTGTGATTTCACTCAAGAGTATGATCTCTCTTAGCATATTAGATTCCTCTTAGTGGCTTGATGCGACACACTACATCCCCTAAGTTGTGAATATTTTATTCTTTGATTGGTCCTCTCTTGGTGACATTAGGCATGATGTCCCCTAAGTTAAGACCTTACATGAACTAGGAAAAACTCCTTTGAACATACTTGACACTATTTCACAATTTTGGTTATATGGCCACCTTGCATAACACACTTTGCTTGCCTATGGAACCATCTTTTTTGTTCATGAGTTTCAATCATATGAATCTTTTGTCACCTCATGAAGCTCGAAGTTCATTGTTGTGTGACACCTTATCAAATTTATCAAGAGGTATAACTTTGGTTTGGTTATACGTATGGGAGCCAAACTTAGGCATGACTTTCCCATAGCCACTTGCTCGTATATGTGAGCGCATACCAGAAACTTGCGTATGTGTCTCACCCCTTTTGGATACTCACCTAGCGGATAGCTTGAAGTTTTGTTTCCTCATAGTGAGCATCCATTTTTGGAAAAAACAACCTAGATCTGATCCACAACGTGCAGGAAAAATGGTCGAAGCTTGATCCACCCCTTTTGTTTTGTTTTATTTTTCTCTCTATCTTTGGTAGTGTATTCTTGTGCCTCATTGTTGCTCCTTACATTATGTTCATGTGTGTTCCTTTGTGCTTATGTTGGTTTTCCGTAGGATCTTGATCCTGGGGGCTTGATCATCCCTCTTGATCATTGTCATCCTATCTTACCAACGTTGGTACATTTGAACCCCTCTTGATGCGAGTTTGTCTACTTTAGTGTGAGTTTGAAGCAAGTTCCTCCTCTCACTAAAGTGGGGACTAAATGTAGTGATGAAAAATGTATCCCTCCACATTTTTGCACTTTTTTGGGCCCTCCCTATTAAATTGAGCTTAATGTTGTCTTGATTTAGTGTTGTAATGTGTTTAACACATTCACATTAGGTCTTGGGACCTTGTAAACTAAATGGACCTAAATGGACCTAGTTTAGGGTGTTGTAAAGTGTAACTTTATGCTTTCACACTAGTCTAGAGTTTTATTAATAATTTGGGCTTGTTTATGCTTTAATTGGCCTTATTTTGAATCCACAAGCCTTAATTAATGCATCTTTCCAAGATCAATCCCAAAATTTACCAACATCCAATCTTAATTGATGTGTTTTTGGATTGTATGTCCTAGATTTAGTGATCTGGGATTCCTACACCACCTTGGTTGTATGGGTCCCACCTAAGTTTCAGGGCCTCGATCTAGATTTCACATGAATCTAAGCATTTATTGAAAAGTGTGTCCCAAGCTTAGCCTAATGAGACTCATACGCCACAACTAGCATTTGAGTCCCACTTAGCTTAGACCTAAATTAAATTCAAATTTTTGGAAATATTTTATTCTCCTAGATCTGATGTCAGCGTGTAGTGTTGTAATTTTGGGAAATTTGGCATAAACAAGTATAAATACAGGGTTATTGCACTCATTTCTCTCATAAACAAGCAATCAGGTGACCTAGCAAGCTTACAATTCATCAAGTTATCATAAGAGCACTTACAAGAGAATTAAAAATAACTCAAGAGTGTTTATCAAGCATTTTGGAGCATTATTCAAGTATCAAGCATCATGCCAAAGTCATCATACATCATGTTTATTTTTGAGCTAACATTTATGATGTAGGGTTTTATGATTCTTGAGCAAGCATTCATGTCAAGATCTACAACATTCAAGCAAGAGTCAAGATCCACATTCATGCTAGCCATTACTTACAAGATTGTAGCCTTTTGTTCAAGGGTTTGGTGAGTTACAACAATGCATATTTGTTCATTCGCCATTTCTCCTTTCTATTTCATTTCATTTCAAGTTTTGATTACCAAAATGGGGTTTGGCTTGAGAAACCCTATCCACTAAAAGCAACTTTGTTGAACATGACAATTGAGAGGGGTGAATCGGTGTCTGGAAATTCAAAAATTTAGACTATTCTTGAACTAATCATTAACCTTTGCTTCTTAAACAACAAATACTAGTGTGAAATTGAAAACATCACATAAACACAATAACACAGTTACATGGGACAATAGAATAAAAACTGGTGAGTTAAATCACACTATAGAGAATATAGGCCCGATTACAAGAGGCTCAATACCCACCTAAACAAGGCTCACTTCCAAAAAAAGGACTCATATCTGGAACAAGGACTCCTTTGTCCAATAGGGCTAACTTTCTTGGAAACCACCCGCATATATACAAATAGATAAATAAGACTTATTACGGAGAGAAAATCTCAATGCAACAAAGTTCCACCACAATTCGATCAATCCACTTGCCGGACATGGACCCGAATGATAGAGTGTGCCTTTAACTCTACTTTCGGAAACAACATTTAGGCTTCACATGATGTTCCATACCGCATCATACACATATTTGATTCTTCTCTTTCTTCTTTTCACTCTTGTCTCCTATTTCCTTTGTTCTGCTTGACTGCTATTCCCCTAACTCATTACGCATTTATACCATCTTCAACTTTAAGAGAGCGTATCATCCAAAGTTGGCCATCCAATTCAAATTCAAATTAGGTTTGCACAAAACATCCCTAAGGTGGAATTAGAATAAGGGTGACCCAAACACATGCTTCATTAGGACCCAAATAGATCCAACATGCTTCACTAACTATGAAATTAGTATTCCACATAAGGTCAGCCAAACTAGTGTGAAACACAGAATAATTAAGCATGAAATTTCTAGATACCAAAACTATCTTCAATACAATAAAAAAAACTCAACTCTAGAACCGTAATTCATAAGACTTCATTAAAGAGAAATCGAGACCAACAATATTTCTCCCAGACCTCAACCCGAAACACAAAAAACCATAGTTCACAATTGGTGAAAACAACTTGCACTGTACAATAAATCAACAACCAAAAATCAAGATACATAGTAGCTTCCAACAACTATGATCAACATATCTGAACCATACAAATATAGGAGAAAATCCGGAGCAAAACTCGGAGCAACCACTAAACACTTGCAACATATCTTCATTACAATTTTCTCAATATCCTCGACATATACAACCAATAACCTGTATCCATGGCACTAATGACAACATCAATCAATTGATAACTAATTGACTAGTTGACATCAATGATAACAACTTCAATCTTTCCATTCTTGCAACAATCTCTCCCTTTGTCATTGATGGCAACATATGATGTGAAGAACCATCAAAGACACCATACAAATCTGAATACACATCTCCAGATTTTTTTCTATTCCTTTTTTTTTCTCCCCTTTAGTAGAAAGTCTTTTATATTCTTCCTTTTTCCTTCACATGCTTCCTCTTCTTTGTCACATGCTTCCTCTCCCTTTTTCACATGCTTCCTCTCTTTTTTCACATTCTTCCTCTATTTTTTCACATGCTTCCTGTCCCCCTTTGATATCAATGGCAAAGGAAAAAGATATTTTACATTGATTTCCCCTTTGATATAGAAAACATAATACTCATAATGACAACACTTGATACTACCTACTCCCCCTAAGAGGTAGCCACCAAAACTTTAGTCTAGAAGAAAGATATACCCATAGATCCACTAGACTGATGAATCTCCATATGCATCTAGTTCAAGAGAGGAGGGGGAATGACCCCTAACTTCTCTCAAAGATACTCAAAAGTATATTTAGGAAGTACCTTTGAAAATATATCATCCACCTAATCCTTCGTTAGAACATACTCAAGCTTTACAGGATTCATCCTAAAGTGCATCACATGATTCTTTGAAATGTTAATTACACTTGTATTATCACAAAAAAGTAGAAATGGGATCATCATATACCACAGTGATATCTTTCAATGTGTGTTTCATCCATAGAATTTGTGTACAAAAATATGCAACAACAATATACTCAGCTTTAGTAGTAGACAAGGAGACTAAATCTGCTTTTTACTCAACCATCACCGCAATTGCAACCAAGAAAGAATGCACCACCACTTGTACTCTTTTTGTCATCTACACATCCATCCCTAATCTACATACATAAGTACCTGAGTAAAGTACAGTTATCTCTAGGATACCATAATCCATAATCAAAGTACCATTCAAATATACGGTATTCTTCTAGTGAACATTGAAAATATCACGAATGATATCATGAACTCAAATCATGTATACAAACTGTTTCTCTTGAAACCCATCCTCTTTTCACTTAATTAATTAAATTATCAAGCTATTTTAATTACATCATTTGCATCTATTAACCTAATTCATTTAATGGTTTAATTCCCCCTTTCATGCTAACATTTCATCTCATTAAATTAAATAAATCAAACTATTTGATTTAATTCCCTAAGTCTTCTTATTTAGTTAAATAACCTTAAGTTATTTAATTAAATGCCATTTCACCTTTCCCCATTCATTAAATCATTTAATTTAATAGATAAGCTTTATTCTTCGAATTTTACTAATTGCATGATTAAACCCTTGTTTAATTAGAAATTATCTAATTAATCTAGTATCTCTCCCACTTGTAAGAGAATATTCCTCCTTTGCACATTCCTCTAAAAGGGGAATATTCCCATGGAAATTCCCTCCTATTTTGCACAATTAAAGTTTGTTTTAATTTGCAAAATATCCTTTTATCTCACCCATGAGAATGTCCAAAGAACATTCTCTCTCCAATCATTTGAAAAAGGGAATATTCTCCTCCAACTTCATATGCAAGTTAACTTGTGACTTCTTGTGCAAATTAACGACTATACGTAATAAAAGTGTCCTTGTTTGGAAGGAATGAGAACCCTTGATTAAATCTCATCTTGCATTTTCACCCATTGATGAGAATCCATGATCCATGCCTCTCATTTCCTCCATCCTTGACCTTTGATTAGTTTTCTTGATCTCAACCCTTCATTTCTCATTTGCTTTCCTATGAATAGGTCACTATTTGGAGACAAATGAATATGTCATCCATATTTTTACAGAAAAATTATGCTATTGAAATCACTCACACTCACACTAATATTTAGCACACATTTAGCATATTTCAGTACATTTTAGTTGCATTAAATAGCTTTAGCTTCCATTAATAGGTTCCATGATCACATAATGCATCCATTTAGCTCATTTAATTAATTAGGGTTTGAATTTTTTTTAGTTTAAATCTCATTTAGATTAGCTTAGCAATTGCATATTTGAATCATTTTAGCATAAATCATGTTAGATTAGCTTTTGCATGATACTCATTTTAGCATAATTCATGTTTTCAATCACATCTCACAACTATTTCATCGATTCTCTTCAATATAATCAATTGAAGGAAGCTCACTGATCACGGGATTAGGAAAGGGTCACCATTCCACATCAAGGCAACACCACTCCCAAAATGGGATAAGTTTCAAATGGGTTATAGTAGACATTTTAAATGTTTTCACAACTTAGAATGTTTTGATTTGATGAATGTTTAGCTTAACTTCAATTCAATTGGTCATGTTTAGATTGAGTATTAGTGGCTTTGTTATACTTCGATTCTTCATGGATCTAAAAGTGTAATTGACCCATACTAATATCCTCGATTGACATTCTGGTGCTAGGAGGGAAAAATTGATCAAATTCAATCAATTTCTATCTCGAATTCCACTTTTTCTAAATTTTATAGGAAACAACGACGCTCAAAATAATTTCAGTGACATACTTTGCTAGGCATCGCCATATAGTGATGCTATTGTAATATGAAACATCGACGCCTATTTAATATCCTGACGCTAATTAAATAAATGGTGACGTTAATACTTTTTATAGGTATCAAAGATTTATAAATGACGACGCACCTCAAAATGGCGATGCTATTGTGATCACTATCTTCTCTGTAGAGCGATTCCCAAATTGAGGAAAGTGCCAATGACTTATAAGCGATGCTGTGTGATTCCACAATTCCATCTCTAGTAAGCAAAATGATCGAATTTTAGCATGTGCTTTAATTTTTTGACTTTATCTAAATGCTAACATGTCACTAAATTCTCCTTTTTTTCTTTTTAGACTAATTGGTTTTGCAAATTTGGAGAAAAACTAGAAAAAATTTTACCCCAACTTGTTGGGGTCATAACTTTCTACTTGTTGATCAGAATTTGAATCCGTTTACACCATTGGAAAGCTCTCCAAGAGTACTAATTCAATCCCTAAAAATACAATGACTATGGAAATCAATTTTTAGGGATTGATACAAGTTTCGACCCTAAATTCTGCTCCGAAGGCCTCTGAAAACGTGATTTACTACAATATGGAAAAAACCACAATAAATTGAAAATTTTAATTTTCAAATTTTCTTAGTTTTAGTTATTGTAAGGGCATATTAAACAGTCATCATGGAAAAAATAGACCCATAAGTGGAAAAGAATTGGGATAATCGAGGAGTTAGGTAACCCAGCGTAAGAAATTTGGACAATTATCTATATTATTTAAAATATGTAAGAATAGAATTTGTGAAATTGAATGTAGTTTTCTAAACTACTAGAGTTTGTTAAAAAAAAAATCTGCTTTGGTGAAAATTTGAAATTTCAATGAAGGTAGTACTTAAATTTCGAGGAAAAAAATAAATAGGTGTTTGTCTAACCACCCTAACCATAATAAAATGATAATATTTTTTAATAGATTTTAGATATAAGGAATTGACTCGTATCCCAATGTCATGCATATTTTTTCTAATTTTTCTAAACAATAATTAATTATGATTTTTTATTACAAATTTTAAAAAATATAAAACCTGTACATCTAACCACCTTAACTTGGACAAAAATTCATGAAATTCAATTTTTTTTTAATCCTATAGTATCTGAAGCATAGAATGTGATGCATGTTTCAGATTCAAAAAATGTGATACCGTTTGAAAGTTATAGATGTTTTTCAATCAACCTATCGATTGGGACTTTAGTTGTCATTCTAATAGAAAATAAATAATTATTTATTAAATTCAAAATGGAAATCATAATTTATATTGTTGGAAAGTTGAGAATCCTTTAAAACCTTTTCATTTCATCAATTTTGGGTTAAAAAAAAAAATGTCACATAAATACCCTACAAAACCCATCATATAAGCACTTTTTATTATGATGCTTACGTAACATTTATTTTGACACTTGTGGGGCAATTATAACCCATCATATGATGGTTTGGTTTATGTTTTAGGACCACTAAATTTCCATTGGGTTTTAAAACTTACAATTTTAGGACCAACTAGCCTTTAATTGGGCTTAAAATTCATTTTCAAAGTTGCTTAAAACTGAACCCTCACATCATCATTTTACTTTGGGATTAAAATTGAACAAGGACATCATCATTTGGTGCATACAATGAATTCATCTTAGCTTTAGAGGTTAAAATGAATAAGTGCTAGCTTTGCTGTGACACTTGTAGTGTGTATCCAATCCCCTTGCACTTTGTGTAGTCTTGGGTGGAGAGAAACACTCCAAGTGTACTTCATTGTTTGTGTGCATATATAGTATGTATCCAATCCCCTTGCACTTTGTGCAATCTTAGGTGAAGAGAAATACTTAAGTACACCTTTATGCTTTGTGTCACCCTTAAGAGAGGACTTACTATTGGACACACCTCGCAATACAAAACTCATAGGAAAGTTCTTGCAAGCACGTTTACCGGAGGGCTATATTAAAGGTTGGGAAATCGTGAGAAAGTACCTTCTATCTTGGATTGTATAACATACTGCACCTAGTACCATGCCTTAAGTGGAATGGGAATGGTAGTAAGAGCCTTACGTGGTAAAGTGGGTGTGTATATGGTTGGGTGTTCTTAGTTTGTTACTAAGAACCAAATTATTTATTTACCAAAAATCCTTAATGCTTGTTGGTGCAAGAATGGTTGTTTTGAAGCTTCCCCACATTTGTAATATTCATTGTTTAAACATAAAAATCCTTAGGATCTTAGGATCTTTAGAATTTTGAGATTTGGTGGTCAAGAGAAGTGTGTGTCATGGAGGGGAGCTAGTGTCGCCAAATCTCTAACTGTTCGCATTATCTTAGTGTTTGGAGAAATCTGAGTGGGAATTCACAAGTATGGCCATTTCAACCTAGGATTGTAAATTCTTGTGAGTTAGATTAATACCTTGCTTGGTTCCAAAATATTACAAACAAACATTCACAAACTCATTTCAAAATTTCAAACCCTTTCGTCTAAGTATGGATACCCTTTGATAAAACCTTGATATTAATGCTTGTCCTAAGAATTTATTCTTAGAGACTTCTAAATATTTTGGTTTATATCTCAATCCATACTTCCCAAAGTTAACCTAGGTAACTATGCCCCTAACTTCATCCTTTTCACAAAATGGACTTTGTGGAATATATGTTGCTTTTGACACAAACATTTAGTTTGAACTTAAGAAAGACAAGTGTATGTGGTAAAAATAACCTCATTAGACAAAGATTAAATCAAATGAACACCCCACATTGATGTGTTCAAATTGTTGACTCCCCAAACACAAGCAAATTGAGACAAGGAAAACATTGCAAAACTATTGAGTTCTACTATCAAAATCATTGGGTTCCATTATCCAAAATTCTTGAGTTTCACTTTACCAAAATCATTGGGTCCTTTTTCCAAAATCATTTGAGTCCTATTTTACCAAAATTATTGAGTTCTTAGGGTTTGATCACTTTAAGAGGTAAAGCATTTTTCTCATCACCTTGGTCTTTGAAAACAAAGGTTCACTATAGGTCAAAATTGGATTAAACACCTCATCCACCCCTTCACCAAAACTCATTTCCTTCATCTCACCAAATTTTGCAAAAAAAAAAAAATACACCAACACTTTGGACTTAGACATCTATAAACCCAAACCCTAACTTAGCTACATTATATGTGAAATGAATCCTTTTCGATGCATTTAGTTAAGTTAGTTATCATCTTTGAACAAGCTCATCTTGAAGGTCACAAATCTACCCTAAAGATTCATGAGGTCATAAACATCCTTTATCCAAACATTAAACAATCAAAACTTTAAGACAACAGTGTTGTCCCAAGATGTTTGCAAAGATCACTCCCCACATCATCCATCCTTTACATCTCCCCATTATCACCATTGTTCCAAAATTGCTTAGAGTGTCTCTTTTACCAAAATTTGAGTCAACTAGAGAGTTCAAATATTATAAATCTCAACATCACTCTCCCATAGGTGACCCACAATCTATGGTTACAATATCACAACATAAGAGAATCATGGAAGAAACCAAATTACCATCCACCACAAGTGATCCAAACTCACAAGAATTTGATCCAAGGAGTTATTCTACCCCCTCACAACAACCCTGAGATCCATTGGGACCATATGAGGTAGAAGATGTCACAAACAATCCACTTCAAATTACTAAAGAATAACTCCTTGAGTATAAAAAAAATCATCCAACTTCTCTCGCACATAATTTGACACAAGGGTTAACCCAATCTATGATTCAACCAGTTCCATCCCTTGTGCCAAGTCAACCCTTAACATCTAGTCTTGCAACTAGACTAGGAACCAAACTTGGTCTCACTTCGTGTCTGGGAACAAGCAAAACTTTGGGTATTCACAAAACAACCATTCCATTAACCACCAACCTTCCCCAAAACACAAGTTGGACACCAAAATTTGGAAAAACACTTACATTCCATGATGCCACAACAACCTTGATAGCTCGAGCGCAACCATCTTCATCCATCATCATAAATACCCCAAGTGTTCCTAACATTACACAAGGTAATGTGAACCAAGTACCTCAAGTAGGAAAACAAGGGGAAGTTAACACTCTCACACAAAGTCAACCCTTGACAAGTAGTTCCAACAACCTCATTAACACATTGAAACAAGTGGTTACCCAAGATACCCAAGTTAATCCACCATCCACCTCAAATTCATTTATCAGCCATTGAAATCAACAACCCCTTGGTCTGAGTTATCAACCAAAGATAATACCTTGACCCACATCCCAAACACAAAATCCTCAAGACATTTGGTCAAAGAAAACCTTTTTCAATCAATGGACTCAAAGTCTAGTAATAATTACCATCACAATATCTATTAGCATCCTCATCTTTCCCCATGGTCCCCTTCACTATGAAAAATAAAATGGGAACTCAAACTTACATTCCTCCACCCTAATCCACTATCTTACAAGGGATATTGAACCAAGGGAACCCCAACCTCTCATCACTAATCTGCTACCCGTGCAAAACATCAACACCCAAAACCCATCACAAATGTCCCAACAATCAAACAATCCTACATTATAAGCACAACAAGCTTGTTAGCAAGCCATCCAACAATAGCAAGCACAATAGGCCTATCAACAAGTCATCCAACAACAACAAGCACAACAAGCCACATTAGTAGCACAAGTCACCTTAGCAACACAACAACAACAACAAGCACAACAAGCCGCCTTAGCAGCACAACAAGCTGCCTTAGTAGCACAAAAAAAAAAACAAAACACAACAAAACACTTACTTGGGAACAACAATAGCAACACGCCGTAACAATGTATAGTAACCCCAACAACAACAGGAAGCACAACAAAGATCAACAATGTGCCCAACAACAACAATTGCTTGCACAACAACAACAACAACAACATGGTTTCTACTATAACCCTCAACCAAACATCCTTAATCTGATATGTTGGGAACATATGCATCTTTATAATCACACAATCTCCATCACCATACACCATATAAAAACCTTATCATATTGAAATATCATGCTTACAACCCATCTTGTCCATAGCTTCCCTAGCATTCTCACAAAACAACAAGATGATCTACATACCATTAAAGAAAGTTGCAACAAGAAATGTAGGATCTGCGGATGGGCAAGATGAAGAAGCCACATACAAAACTTATGTATATCCATTCAATCTAAAAAGATTACCTGCCATTGCCATTCCTCCGGTTTTTTGAAATCCCCCAAATTTAGTAGCTAAAGGAAAGTCCTATGGACCATACCAAAGAGTTTAATGTCATGTGTATGGAGGTCGCCTATAATGAGTCATATTTGATGCACCTTTTCCCACAAATTTTAATAGTTCTTGCCATGGATTGGTTTTCTCAACTGCCTCAGGCATCAAAACTTTCAAAAATTGTTGAAAAATTTCATAATACTTCTCCTTCAATCTTGACATGGACGTAAGCTTAGAAGAGTTGTATACTCTCAAACAAAACAAAGGAGAATATTTCACCAATTTTTTGCAATGATGAGGGCAAAGAGCTAGTAAAAGCAAGTGGCCACTTCCCGACGAACAAGTAGGAATTATCATAGAAAATCTAGATCCAGATCTATCCTTCCACTTGAAAATGCAGTGCATTACCTCCTTTGACGATCTTGTCCCTAGAGCCCTTAACATCAAGAGAGCCCTAATCTCACAAGGAAACACACAAGTATATAGAGACAACCGTCCATCCACTAGTTTTAATGACAAGCCCCGCTATTGGGACAAGAAAAAAAATGTTACTAGTGATGGTGTTCTTGATGCAAAGGTGGTCTTAAGTGCTCCTAGACAAGAAAACACCCAAACCATAAATACACAACAACCATACACCAAACAATCAACCAATGATCAATGCTACAAATATTTAATGTGGACAACAAAGAGCAAATAGTGCTGCAAAAAAAAAAATCACTTCCTTAGGGGAACCTATGGAAGATGTGTTGAAGAGGATGATAGAGTCTAATCTTAACATGCACTCCCAGATTTCTCAAACTATCAAGAGCCGCAAGTAAAACTTTGTAACTATAGAGACGATCATTTTTGTGAATTTCACTAATACAAAGGTCAGAACACAAAAAATTGCTTTAGACTCAAACATCTAATAGAAGATCTTATTGAACAAGGATACATTCATGTCGATCAAAAATTTGGGAATGAGAATCTGAAAATTTACACAAACCCTATACCCAATCATACAAAAGAAAAAGATTCAAGAAAGGAATTAAACTCAAAAAATGTAAACAATACATGTGATACCACAGTGGGACATATTTATTTATTACAACATGGGGAATCAAGCATGTATCAAGATACTATTTTTAAACAAAGTCCAAACCCATCAACAGTGTTTAGTACTATTTTATATCATAATGATATCAAGTGTCAGATTGTGATATCTCTCCCACATATGACTCAATGATTGTGCATGTTGAAGAAGTTCCAAATGAGCCAAAAAAATCCCTTGTTGCACCCATACCCACAAACTATTGTGAAGAGTCTTTTATCGATGATATATCATCCACCCAAGGATCATGTCAAGAGGAGGCTCTTGAGGATAACGAAAGTTATTCCGAATCGAGTTAGGATCAAGAACACCTATCACCAAAGTTTCAATAAGAGCTAAGGGACATCTTCCAAACCATTTTACACTCCCAATTTGTCCCTGATATCACCCCTAAGATGTTTCTTTCTGATGGGCATACAAATGTTCTTCATCCAATATAAGAGTCTCCCACTCTTGATATTCCTACACAAGAGCAAGCAATGGTTGATATTCTTGATTCTTACAGTGATTATGCATCATCGGCATCTTTTGAGTTAGCATCAATATCTTTTGAAGTAGTATCAACAAAAAATGATTTCATAGAACCAAAGAAAATAGTTCATATTCCTAAATAGTAGGAACCCATAACAATAACATGTGTTCATGACAAGTCATATTCCGTGGCTATGGATCAGAGAATAAATTATTAGGGAAAATGATTAGGTATTGATAATACCTTCACAATGCCTATGGCAATCTTATCTACAATCATATATTGAGTAGGAATTCACCCATCATCTCATACACAAACTGGGACCAATGTAAAAAGAAGAAATCCTATCTAAGAAATACAAAGATCATCAAAGAAAATGAAGAAGTAAAGTAAAAGGGGTCCACGTCAAGTACAAATGGATACTGAAGAAAAATAAAT
>VDFB02215827.1:0-47724 GCA_007258455.2 Sequoia sempervirens
AATAGGAGTATCACCACTTAGAGATCAAGAGACAACACAACTGCTATGAGACTCTCAAAATACATTGCAATGCATAGCCGTAATACAATGCCCTCATAAAATAGGGTTTCCTTCTAGGGCAAGTCAAGCTAAGAAAATATCAGCTGTCAGATTATCAGATATGAGACATGATGATGAATGGTCCAAATTTACAATAGTAAAGTGTATATAAATTTTTGCCTCTGGGGGCGCTGCCCTTGAGCCCCTGGAGGGGTGTGCTACCCCCGGACCCCTAACCGGGGGGATGGTCCCCCCGGACCCCTTGTGGGGGGGATTCCCCCACGCCCCCCATCATCGTCGACTAAACAATACCTTATGTATCAACAATACCTTATGTAATTGCAAGGTTGAGACACATTTTCTCAACAAAAGGGAGGTGGGAATAAATGTTGGTAGTTGGTGTATGGAGGGCTAAGATTGAATTTTTAAAGTGGATGGTTAATATTTAGATTTGATTTGATTTTGGATGGATGATAGTTGGGTATGAATGGCTAGGATTTACTTGATTAAATTGGTGGCTAAGATTGAGGATTTTTTGCATTTAGGTTTTGATGATTTGAATTAAAAATGTTATTTAATGGGTTGGTAGTTGGAGATGGATGATTAGGATTTATTTGATGAATTGTATGGCTAGGATCAAGGTTAGTTTCATTTAGGATTTTAGGTATTAGAAAAATCAATGGTGTGGATTTTATATTTTATGGTGAAGGATAAATGTTTTATTTTCAAATTGTGAAGGCGGATGATGGATAATAACATTGTTAATTAAACAAAATAATTTATTTAGTTAACTAATATTATTTATGATCTAATCAAACAAATAAATCTATTTAATTAGTTGGTGATGAAAGGTATCCTAATTAATTAAATAGTTTATCTAATTAATTAGTGCTAGAGGAGGTGTGAGATTCATAATAGAAATAAGATTTAAATTTGATTTGATTTTGGATAGATGGTAGTTCAAAATGAATGGCTAAGATTTAGTTGATTAAATTGATGGCTAAGGTTGAAGATTTTCTTTAGTTAGGGTTTTCTAATTTGGATCAAAAGTTATTACTTAATTGGTTGGTAGCTGGAGTTGGATGGTTAGGAATGATTTGGTGAATTATATTTTTAGGATTAATTTGATGAATTGAATAACTACAATTAAATGTTAGTTTCATTTGGTATTTTAGGAAATTTAAATTAGGAAAATAGATAGCATGGATTTTAGATTTTGTGGTGTAGGGTAAATATTTTATTTTCTAAATGTAGAGGGGGATTATGGATATTTTTTAAAAACTAATAAAATGATCTACTTAATTAACTAATAGAATGATCTATTTAAATAAATAAAATTATTTAATTAGTTGATGGATGAAAGGTAACCTAATTAATTAAATTTTTTATTTAATTAATTAATGCTAGAGGTGGTATGTGATTAATGACAAATTAATTAAAATGCAAGGATGATTTTTAGGTGTTTACAATATGGATACAACCAATTGCCAATGGGTGGGTGTGTGTATAGGGGCATATATTCTAGTACCAATATTTCCATGTTTAGATATGTAAATAATCATAGGAGCTTATAGAGACTCATCTTATGTAAAATACATACATAAAAGGTGAACACCTGGTCATCCTCATAGGATCCAAATATAATCTATATAGAACCCTTAGTGATATCCTTTAAATATTTGAATATTTACTTTACATGAATGTTTGTGAATCCCACATACTCTGGACACATGATCATGTTAGGATTCATATGCATGTCAATGTGGAGGTAAAATATAATGGTAAAATTTGTATATTCATACCATTTTCATTTAGTTTTATGCCTATTTTGAGGAAATACCTTGATATAAGCATAGATTGACAAATGACATTGTCTTGCATAAAGTTAGGCTCATTCCCCTAGAACTATATCCATTCATACACACACATATATCTATATGCTTAGTCCTACCTAATCCAAATTACACACACAATATTATACATTCACCTTACCCACTCACTTATCTCACTTATTTATTCACCTACCTCCATTTAGTTGTTTGCTACTTGGATTTGGTCATTAGCCCATTCTATGTCAAGTGCACAATTGCAAGGGTGATCTTGTGATCATGAACTTGTCCCTATCATTTCAAAATTAAAAATTCAAAGTTGGTCAACTAACCCCATTCACCCTCTTGCTCTAAGTTGACTAAACACATGTTTGGTGCAATTTGATGCTATGTGCTAGTATTTAAAGACTTTTAATGCATTCATTCTAATTATTTGAACACTCAAATAATCATTCATTCTAGAGAGCAATCAATACCAACACATTTTGATTTGGTACAATAAAAGGAACTACAAATTTGAATACTAAGGTGCTTGCTCTACTATTTTTTTTATTGTTATTCAATTTTTAGGGGTTGATCTAAGAGAACTTGAGTCCCTATGACATAAAAATGATGTTAAAGACATTTCTAAATACCAATAAGTCCCCTAGATATACAAAAAAAAATGGAGCAAACTATCATCCATTCAATGAACACAACAATGATTGCTAGGACGAATATGAATGAACCCAGGGTATAGATCCGTGACGGTAACTTTGTCCCAAATTTTTAGACTTGGCCTCTAACAAAATATATATCCATTATAAACTTCAAGACACTTCACTACTAAAGAAACATTGTTTCTAAATTAGACATCAAACAAATTTTAGAGTCCTCCTCACTTAACACTCACTCTTCAACCATCAAACTAAATACTATTTTTCATTATATTTACTTTCATAATTTAATAAATACAAACTTATCAATTACCTTAAATTGATTATACTCCATTTGATCACATTTATTTAAAGAAACTAAATTAAGCCCAAAGGAAACATTATTTTCCTTTACACACACCCTTACACATATTATTTTAAAACTCTTAGATGGAAGGTGGTGATGTGTTTTTGACAATACGTTTTCCAACTGAATTAAATGGTATTATTTTTTTAATTTATTCAGAAAAAGTGCCACCTCTCACCTATTTTGAGAAGATAAACATGAACTAAATCAGTATGTGGGGAACACAATTTGTTTGTGGGGTGTATAAAAAATTAGCGTTGGACCACCCTCCACATGATTGACAAGATCCAAGGTGGTAGAGAGAGACAGGCGAGAAAGCAAAATGGCAAAAAAGTAAAAGAAGGAAACAAATGAGATGCCTAAAGAGCGCATCTCACGGAAGCATTTTATAGGAAAAAAGAAAATTAAATTAAATCTAAAGATTCTTAATACAAGAGATTAAGTCGGCGTTTCGCTTTCCGTTCCGTTTCCGCGTTTTAGTATTGCTAACCAGTAAGACGTTGAAATTTGAGGCTGACGTGTCACGCGACGACCACTGGACGTCGACCACTGCTTAGCATTAAGAAAATATGTGCGCAAATACCTAGTATAAATAAGTCGTCGGACAGTTGGAGGCTGGCTGAGGTAATCGGATGCCTCCTGTCAGAAATATACAGTAGAGCAGTGAAAACAGGAGTGGAAAACGATAATCTTTTATTTTGCGGATTGACTATTTTGAGGCAACGGCTCATGGTAAAATGAGGCGCGCAGATCTGGCAAAACTGGAGCTATATCCGTAGTAACAAGCTCAAACGCGGCGGATTTGGTGGAGGCTTTGAAAGTGTAAGCACCGCTCCCAAAACGTGAAATCTTGAGCTTTAAATGCTGGACCTTTGGACTGAAATGCCAACGTTTAGATGAGCGGGATCCGAATGACGTTCCTTCGACTTGACGACAGCCTGGCAGTACGTCTCTAGCTGAGCTGGCAGCATTGCATGTGAACAGTCCCCGATTTAGCAGTCAGCTGAGCGCCCGGGCATTTTCGTTTTCGTTTTACGGGGAATAAACAATAGGTGATTAAGGCTGTGGCATTATTCTTTGCTTATATTGTAGGTAAATGTGGAAGCGGCGATCTGGTTAAGTTTAGCAATGCGAGTGAAGTCTGGGAGTGGGAGCGGAGTTCATTTTCTTCAGCTTCAGCCGGACATTGTTATATTTGTGCAGGAAACAAGAGCGGGCTGAGCTGTTTGGAGTTGTTATTTATTGAAGGAAGCCCTGTGAAATGGCACAGGGCACTTTGCAGCGCTTGTTTCTGATTGCGGCCATTTTGGTGGCGATCACTGGGAGATTATACGGGACTACTGATCAGCAAGACGGTATCTTGTTTTATTCCCTTTCTTATTTTGTCACGCATAATACTTTTACGTGTTAGCGCACAGACATGAAACATTGTTGATATTAAAGATTTTAGATTTTCGCAGTAAAATAAAGTCACGTATCTGCACAACACTGTCTATCGTTGTTAATTCCGAGATCACTCTTCGGGGAACTTACAGGATCAATAATGTGCTTTTCCAGATCCCTCTTCAGGGAAATTAAAAGATCAATAATGTGATAGTTTAGGGAAATTAGTGTAAACACAAAGCTTATATTACAATCGTGAACTGAAACAATGTACAATTGTGATATTTTTGATTGTTGTGGCGTTTGGCTCCGTAATTTCCGGATTAAAACTTTTTTTCTTTTGGCTTCTTTTAAGACCGACGAACTAGTTTTACCCAATAAAGGCCAGAGCCTTGTTTCTTCTGCTGTAGCCCGTGAGCGCATCAATTATCTGTAGTCTATAAGTTCAACAATTATGCAAATCCTGAATAACATGTCAATTGAAATCATGGTAGTAGTGTTTCAGAATCCCAGAAAGTCTATAATGCGATAAATGTGACAATAATGTGATAATTTGGGGAAATTTCTATTAACACAAAGCTTATATTACAACCGTGAACTGAAACGATGTATAAATGTGACAGCTTTGATTGTTGTGGTGTTTGGCTCCGCAATTCCAGGATTAAAACGTTTCCTTTGCTTCTTTAAAACTGACGAACTAGTGTTACCGAATAAAGGCCAGAGCCTTGTTTCTTCTGCTGTAGCCTGCGAGAGCAACAATTATCTGTAGTCTATAAGCTCAACAATTATGGAAATCCTGAATAGCATCTCAATTGCAATCATGGTAGTACTGTTTCAGGATCTCGGAAAATCTATGGGACACATACTGTGAATGCAGATTTGAGCGTGTTATAGTTGAAGCAAAACAAACAACAAAAAGAATGCAGAGAAAACGTACATTCAGTTACACGTGAAGAGCACATTCTGCTGGTGGCTGGCGCATCATACTTGTTGTTGTGTTGACATCTTTGACCCGTTGTTGTTTAGAGAGGAGGAGGGCACAAAGGTCCCTGCTCCTCCACTTAAGAATTGGAACAGGGTAAGTATTAGTAGATTCAGTCAAGGCTGTGTACTGAATAGCAGTGGTATGTGGTACGTCTTGTTTTAATTTGCCCCATTAATCGCCAACCCTCTTCAAAACAACACAGAACCTTAGCAGTAACATTTCACTTTCAATTTTCTAAACATTCTGTAGAAAGGTGAATTTTGTTTTCTCAGTAGATCACCAGAGGTTTGTTAGAAATAAAATCTATTTACTTCTATGGCAGTTGATTTTATTGCAAGATTAGCCTTCTGAAATAACTGCATTACTGCATTTAGCTGATTTTTGTTGAACATTATGTTTTCTATTAAACATATTATATTTAATTAGACAAACAAGAATCACTGATTTATGAGCAGTTTATTTAAAACAAGAGGTTAGAACTGGAGTCTATCAACATATTATATTTAATTAGACAAACAAGAATCACTGATTTATGAGCAGTTTATTTAAAACAAGAGGTTAGAACTGGAATCTATCATGTTAAAGAGAGAAATGTCATTGGAAATCCTTAAATCAAACCTTCAATGAGATAAAACACACCATGAATGAACTGGTTTTCTCAGACCTGAATACTACAGATTAACAAAGGTTGTAAAAGACGCAAGGAATTATAAGAAATCTACAACCATTAAGTTTTTAGTTCTGTAAATTGCATATTGTTATTTGTGTGAGGCAAAAATAAATTATTGCCATTTAATTTTAGTAGTTAACCATATCTGATATCTCATTTAGTGTGTGATCTTTCCAGTTAGTGCACTTCAAGGCATCTATACCAATCTACAAAATCCACAGCAACTTACTGGATGGAGTGCAAATGGAGCTGATCCATGTGGCCAGTCATGGAAAGGGGTTTCCTGCTCTGGATCTTCTGTGACTTCAATGTATTAATTTTTATTAATCCTGCTCTATGGTTGTCCTCTATGTGGGTTCTCAAGTTTAACGTAAATTCTGACAGAATTTCTCCTTTCTTTTTGTAAATGAACAGAAATTTGTCTGGCTTAGGATTGACGGGAACATTATATTACCAGCTTTCAAGCCTTTCATCATTGACAACTCTGTAAGAAGATCACATTTTCCTGATCAATTATCTCTTTCCTTACATTCAGTACAATATAAATCCACCTATATTCTTCCTTCTTAATTTCTTCTTTCATAGGAAGTTAATTGCATTTATCTAAATTACCCGAGAATTGAGATATATTCTTATATACCTGCTGTATCATGTTCGACTCTGATGAAGGGATTTGAGCAACAACAACATTCATGGCAACATCCCTTATTCAATTCCACCAAAACTTCAGAATCTGTGAGTTAAAGAAATATTGGTAAAATGTTTTGTTTGATTGCTTCGGTTTAGTTCATTCTAGCTAGCTCATGTTTTCCCTTTGATTGAAATAACTTTGGCAATTTGATGTTGTCTGGCAGAAACCTTGCTAACAATAATCTCGAGGGTAATATACCTTATTCCATTAAAGACTTGACTGCACTGAATTCTGTGTAAGTTCTAGCTCGATGATTATCTGATTCCATTGGTTATAACATATTTGAATTGCTATAGTTGACATAACCCTCCTAATCACAGATGAGGTTGACTGCAGGGATTTGAGTCACAATCAGCTTTCAGGCCAGATTGTAGATGCATTTCAACAGCTTTCAAGTCTCTCAACCCTGTAAGATTCTTTTTGTATAATTAGTAATTACATAATCAGATGATGCTGTTACAAAGCACATTGTAAAATATGATTTTCATTCCCCTGATTTTACATAGTGGTTCCATAAGATGTTCCATACTTGTCTCTAAAATGCAGACAGCCAATATTTCATGCTTATGGACATTAATATTCATATAAATGGGTTGTCTTAAAAGTAGTCAACATATGATACAGGCCACCAAACTTTGGATCATATCCAGTAAGGTGGATGCGTTTCATCCACTGTAGTGCAATGGAGATGAAGATAAATCTCTGCCACTTGCAAAAGGGCCATCTAGACCTTGAATTAGACAGTCTAAATTATCTTTGCAACTTCAAAGAGTCAACTTCCATAAGGAAAATTTGCAGGACTAACTCGGAATGATTAAGAAAAGATGATGGGTGTGTCTTTTGTCACCCCATTGGTGCGAAAATGTGAAATTGTTCCAGCATGATAATAGATATTATAGGATATGCTAAGAATATTAGGTGATTAATATTATTCAATATTAACACTTACAGTATGCCAAAAGGTGTGGACTGTTTCAACCGCTAAGAGCATATTGTCATTTGTTATGCAGTTGCCTGATTATATATACAGGCACTATTTTAATGGTTAGAGTGGCCTTTGCATTAAAGCTTACATGGTGTTATAGCCATTTGATTGTTTTTGTGCTTAATGTTTGCTTCAGTTGCAAGGAAACAAGTACCTAATTCTGGCTGGTGAAGGTCTTTGGGACATTGCATCCAATCTGATACCACAACTCTGTAAAATTATATATTAGCTTCATTTACTGATGGAATGCATCAGTATGGGAACAACATTCTCTGTGGTTGGAATGGTGTTGTACTGTGTTGTTTGTTTGCATATCTCAAGTGATGTTAAACGTAAAGGCTGTATGGAGGTTACACATTGGTAAGTAATATCTCTAGCTGGGCAGCAGCAAATCTGAATCATCTAATATGAAGACATGTTCTTCTTCATGTAAAGCATTGTTTTCTTTTATACTTGAACAAATGATCAACTTAAGCAGAGTTACCTAGCTGGAAGTGTAAAGGGGTTTTAACAGATTTCTGTTGAAATAGAAGGAATGCAAATGGAGAACCAGAGCTGACAACCATTTGATACTTGTAAAGCATGGCATGCCAAAAGAGTCAGCAGTAGTTTGCCCGTACTCAGAAAATGTCTCTTGACATTCTAGCTTTCAATGGCTCTTCAATTTCTTCAATATTTCAAATTTCCAATAGTTTTGTAACATTCTAGTGTTTAGCAAGGCTGTGGGATTGTAAGAGAGATTGTTGAAGTCTTAGAGGTAGGGAACGAGTGAGTTGTTACTATCATTTAGGTCTAGGAAGCTTAGTCCCAATTGTGAGTACTAGTGGAGTGATTTCTAAGTGAGATATATCGGTGCTGCTTTTGTGTGCTGCTCATTATTCTCTCATTTTTCCAACATTTTGGTGTTTATTCTTCCTATTAAATTCAATCAAACGTTTGTTCTTTAATAAAATCCATGTGTTGACAACTTGAGAATGGTATAACCATCTGCGTTTACATATCAAGGGGTATTAAAGCAAGTTTCTTCTTTCGGGAAAGTTGTGAGTGTTTGCAGGTTCATGCCCACAACAAGAATGAGTGAAAAATAAGTTTTACCTTTGCAAAGAGACATTGATTCCCATAAGTGGAGAAGTGAATTGAGAAGCATGGTTTGAGAAGAGGAGTTTGATGCTGAAGCAAGATTCTTTGAGATGAAAGTTGACATCGCAAGCCTTTCTCAACCCGTGGAGAGCATGAAAAGCTTGATGGAGGCATTCTTGGAAGGGTTGGACAAAGGCAAGGACGATTCCAACAAAGGAGAGTCTTCAAAGAGTGAGAAGAGTATGTCAAGTAAATCTCTATTTAAAGTAGAGGCTAAGATTGAGGTTTCGCCATTCGAAGGTGATGTAGATGCAAAGAAGCTTTTCAATTGGTTGGCACAGTTAGAACTATATTTTAGCATGTACTTCCTCTCCTTGGAACAAAAAATTTCATTTGTTCGGTTGAGATTAGCCAAGCATGTTTTAACCTGGTTTGAGAATCTCTTGTATTTTGTGGCATTAAAGAAACAAGCTCCAATAAATTCATGGTATCAATTTAAACAATTGATTAAAAATGAATTTTATCCTATTATTATAGAGGAAAATTGTATTATCTTTGTATACATTTCTTTCATTAACAATTACTCTAGAATGTCTTGGGTGTTCTTTCTCAAACATAAATGAAGTTTTCATTAGGTTTAAAGAGTTAAAGTCTCTCGTTGAGAATCAAATGGGGAGAAAGGTGAAAATCTTGAGTACAAACAATGGAGGAGAGTTTCGCTTAGCTGGTTTGAGATGTTTTGCAAGAATGATTGGATAAGAAGGTCAAAAACCACTCCATACACACTTCCACAAAATGGAGTGGCTGAAAGGATGAACATTGATGGAGAAGGCTAGAAGCATGCTATGTAGTGTTGGTTTGGAGGAAAAGTTTTGGGCCAAAGTGGTAAGCATTGTTTGTTATCTTATCAATTGGTCTCCTACTTTATCACTTATTGATAAGACTTTGGATGAGTTTTGTAGCTATGTTCCACAGTGTTCTTGTGACAGGGACAACAAAGGATGGTGGGATGCATTTCTGAGATGGTAGGGGATGGGATATCTTTTAAGAGGGGACGATAGGGGATGACAAATAAAAATATAGGGAAAATTTATAAAGAACAAGAAATTTCAATTAATCACATATAAGGGAGTCATCATATACATTATAGAACCATACTAAATGACATTAGAGCTGAATTGGGAATTCACATGAGAGTCCACAAACAAATTCACAAAATTTAATTGCTTTCATAGTAAACATGCATATATATTATATAATAATTACAACAAAATGTCCAAAGGCTACAAGTTACAACTAGGAATGTGAAAAGTCATGACTTGGGTGCTATTCTCTAGGTGGACCTATTTGGTCTTGGAAGGTTAAAGGTCACTAGGGGTATGTGAATGGTCACAAAGGCACATGAAGGGTCACACGTGGAGTGCTCTTGTGTGATGGGAACTCATATGTTTGGGTTTATGTTTTTAGAAACCATTGGTGGTTTAAAATAAGGAGGTGCTGTAGAAATGCTGCTGGAATTCTGTTAGGTTTGGAGCATAGAGTGGAGACACTCAAATCAACTTTCTTATTTTATCGTAATACTATTTTAGTGATAGTATAGTGAGTAGTACCAATTTGATGGATTTCCCATGTTAATTTGTGATGAGCCCTGCTGGCTCTCAACTCAAAACCCTTATTTTCTTAAGTCTTTATGTGTTATTTAATTTTTTAGAGAATGTTTGATAGACAGAAGAGAAGGGGCGCACATCATATATGCTCATAAAAAGTAAATTAACACTATTTGCTTCAGAATGAAAGTGTAGATTGCATTATTTTATTGAGACAAATAGAATGCAAATGATACACATACCATAATAGCTCCAGATTATTTAATTAAAGAAATTGCTCATTTGACAGCCGGAAATGGTGAAATCACATAGGCTCGCCTAAGCTCTAGATCTAACTTCTCCCACTCAGAAACGTGGTACAATGCTCTAGAAATGCAAGACGCCAAAGATGAAGCACTGTAATGAACCAAAGGGAAGGCGTTTCTCTAAAACCCTTCACACGCCTTTTCTAGAGAGGCACAAAAACCAAGGTAAATGTACGGCCAAGGAAAGAATGTAAAGAAACTCTGCTGGAGGCCTCTGACTCTGAAGGAGGATGCGCCACCAAGAAGAAACCCTCATTTATTGCAAAGAACAAACAACTGTATATATATAATCTCTGTCTGCAACTGTAGAACCTCTGTGTGAAGCTCTCAACTGTACTGATTCAGCTGATCTTTCACAGCCTCAAAAGCACTCAACACTGAAGAGTTATCGTTCCTCAATGGACAAATGTTCAAACCCTGGTCACAGGAGAATGCACAAGAGAAAATAGCACAAGGCAAATTGAAATAGTCAAAAGATGAGTTTCATTTGCCAGAGAAATGCTTTATACCCAAATGGCACGCATTTCAAGAAAGATACGCCTTTTTCACTCATTAAAATCTTTTAATATTGTATTAAGTCTTTTCAATAGTTTTCACTTAATACTTGAGCGCACCTTTTTAATATTTTATGCCATTAAAATATTAAATCTCTTTTTTTGAACATTTTAAGTGATATAAAAAATATTAAAGTCGATGTGACTTTAATAAAAAAAACATTAAGTTAAATAATTAACTTAATCACTTAAAATTCCATAACTCGCTCAAAACTCAGGATAATCCCGTGCCGTTAGAAGCTGTGGACTCCTGAAATGCCAACGCCTGCTGTGAACCAATCACTGAGCTCTGAAAACCAAAACGATCAAACTCTCCAAAGTACCATCAATCTCTAACCAACTGGCTAGCCCACAAGGGTCCAATAAAGGGCTAAATACTAATCGCTCCCCGAACTGCTCTTAGCCGAGGGGATATCACAACAATTTCTCCCCGACTCTGTTTGTCCACAAGCAAACCTGTGCCGATGTCAAGAATAATCATTACTCTCCCAAGTAGCATCCTCACCGTAGATCCTCCACTTAACCAAGTATTCCCTGATAACCCGCCTCCGAAGATGACGCTCTCTGGAATCCAGAATGGCCTCAGGTATCAAAACCAGTTTCCCCTCATCATCCAGGGGTGGCAAATCAATAGAAGGAATTACTTGTTGTCCCAACGCCTTTTTGAGGTGTGACACATGGAACACGTTGTGAACCCTACTGTCCACCGGAAGATCTAACTCATAAGCCACTTGACCCACACGTCTGACAACTCTGAAAGGCCCATAGTATCGCGGCTTAAGTTTCTCGGAGCCCTTCTTACGAAGGGTAGACTGCCTATAAGGCTAAAGCATCAGGTACACCAAATCATCGATCTCGAAAGACCGCTCTACTCGTCTCTGATCAGCATATTGTTTTTGCTGATTTTGGGCTTTCTGTATATTCTCCCTGAGTGCCCTCATAATATCTTTGGCCTCCTGTGAATAAATCACAAAGACTGAACTCTAATGTCACCTGCATCAATAAGTCTAGAGGCCTGAGCACTTCTCATATCCATATAACGCTCGATATGGTGTCATCTGGATGCTCATGTGATGGGTGGTGTTGTAACAGTACTCACATAAGTATAACCACCTCACCCATGCCTTCTGCTGCCCTAAACTATAGTTACGCAAGTACCCTTCCACCCATTTGTTGACGATCTCTGTCTGCCCATCTGTCTGGGGGTGGTAATTGGTACTAGGGGTGAGCTCTGTCCCACAAAGCTTGAATAACTCCTGCCAGAAGTTACTCATAAATCTGCTGTCCCTGTCGCTAACTATACTGCGAGGTAAACCGTGCAGCCTGAATACCTCTCGGAAGAACAAATCAGCACTGGATAGTCATCGTATGTGTAGTAGTACGCGGTGCGTGCATATTTCATTAATCGACTACCACCACGGTAAAATACCGCCCTTCCTTGAGCGTAAAAGCCCGCGGACGAAGTCTATGGACAGACAATCCCACTTCCTCTCAGGAATAGGAAGTGGCTGGAGTAAACCTGCAAGGTATGTGTGCTCTTGCTTGTTCTGCTGACAAACAAGACATTCCCTGACATACTGGAGAACATAAGACTTGAGACCCTTCCAAGAGAATCTCTCCCGTACCTGCCTATAGGTCTTAAAGTACCCGGGATGTCCTGCCATGGGTGAATCATGTAATGACCTCAAAACACTGTCCCTCATCTCAGAACTTGGGACCAATAAAATCCTCCCTTTGTAGATGATAAGGTCATCTACAAGTGAATACCTGTCATCATGTACTGATCCATCTACTATGCTAGAAGCCCATGGGTCTTTAGCATACTCTGCTACTATCAGATGTCTCCAGTCTTCTGAAACCAGTGTAATAGAACTCAAGTGAGGACGGCGAGATAAAGCATCAACAACCACATTCTGAGTGCCCTTGACATAGGAGATGTCAAAATCGTAAGACTGAAGCTTGCTGACCCATTTTTGTTGCCTCTCATTAAGATCTCGCTGTCCAAGGAAATGCTTCAGACTATTATGATCAGTTTTTACAGTGAATTTACTACCAATCAAGTACTGCCTGAATTTGGCCATGGCATGCATGATGGCCAACATTTCCTTATCATAGATACTGAAGCTCCGTTCAAGACCTCTTAGCTTCCTGCTCTCGAAAGCTATCGGGTGACGATCCTGCATGATAACTGCACCAATACCCTCACCACTGGCATCGCAATGTAACTCAAAGGGTTTAGTGAAGTCCGGTAGAGCCAAGACTGGACACGTAGTCATGAGAAGTTTGAACTTCTCAAAGCACGCTTGTGCTAGTGGTGTCCATACAAAAGCACCCTTCTTAGTCAAATCAGTTAGTGGCGCAGCATGCCGCGAGAACCCACTAACAAACCGACGATAGAAGGCACACAATCCTACAAAACCCCTGAGCTGTGTCAAGTCTCAGGTGTAGGCCAATCAATGATGGCTCGAACTTTCTCTGGATCCATGCTAACTCCTGCACCGCTGATGATGTGTCCCAGATATAAAAGCTCTGCCATGCCTAAAGCACACTTGGACTCCTTGGCATACAAGGACTCCCTGTCAAGTATACTCAGTACCTCATCCAAGTGAACCATGTGTTCCTCCCATGATTTGCTATAAACCAGGATGTCGTCGAAGAACACCAATACAAATTTCCTCAAGTGAGGATGGAAAACCCTGTTCATTGTAGACTGAAACGTGGCTGGAGCATTGGTTAAACCGAATGGCATAACCAAGAAATCAAAGTGTCCACAGTGACATCTGAACGCAGTTTTCTCTATGTCCTCCTCTCGGACTCTAATCTGATGATACCCTGTCCTCAAATCAATCTTTGAGAAGTAGCAAGCCCCATGAAGCTCGTCTATCAACTCATCTATCCGGGGAATAGGATACCTGTTCTTTATTGTCTTCCTGTTGAGCATTCTGTAATCAATACACATCCTGAGTGTACCATCCTTTTTCTTCACCAAAACAACTGATGAAGCAAAGGGTGACTTACTCGGCCTAATGTGCCCCATAGCTAAAAGCTCCTGAATAGTTTTCTCAATCTCATCTTTCAGACGCTTGGGGTGCCGGTAAGGAGTAATCATGATCGGTTTCGTGCCCTCATCCAGCTCTATGATATGCTCAATACCTCTATCAGGAGGTCTACCAGGTGGAATTGCACTGAACACCTTCGCATGTTTGATTCGAAGTTCCTGCACATCTGGATGGTAAGAAGAAGCTTGCTGCTCCAACTGTGAAGGCATTAGCTTGCACTCAGCAGCCCACTCTACCATATCATTACGAATCAAACGTTCCATTCTCCGAAGTGAAATCTCTCTAAGGTTGCTGTCCTTGATGGCTTTAAGAATATGATTTGTGCCATCTACGGTGAATTTCATCTCCATGTCACGCAAATTAAGCGTGAACTCTCCTATTGCATGAAGCCACTTCATGCCAAGAACTATATCCGTTCCTCCCATATTCACCACATAAAAATCTGCCTTGAACTCAAAATTGTTAAGTTTCAAAGGCAAGTCAGGTATCATCCTCTCACAGTTGAGAGTGTATCCATCTGCAACCTTCACACGTATGCCTTCAAACTGCTGAGTTTGAATTCCCCGTTTCTCTACTAACCGTGAATCGATGAAGTTGTGAGTTGCACCTGTATCTAGAAGAGATATGACCCTTTGACCAGCTAGGATCCCACGGAGTCTGAAAGAACCCTCTTTCTGCATGCTGGACATATGAGCCTCTTTTAGTTCTGTTTCCACTACAATTTCTGCCTCGTTTTCTGACTCTTCTCCATCTGTATCATAGATTGGAGCTTGCTGATCAGAAAAATCAGTCAATGCTTCTCCCTCATAAAACCACTCCATGTGCTTGTTTTGCCCTTTAGGTTTGAGGGGGCAGTCATGATTAAAGTCATACGGACCTTTACAGTAAAAACAGAGTTTTCTTCTTCGTAAATCATTCATGGTTTCTCGATCTAAAGGGGCTGTAAATTTCTTCTTTTGATCTGCATTATCAGCCTTCTTTGGATCTGATTTATTCTCCGTGTATGAGGTAGTAGGCTTCGAGCCAAATGGCTTACGAGGTGTAGATAGCTCCATGCTGCGAGCTTTCCTCATTGCCTCCTGTAAAGTAGGTGGATCAAATGCTTTTATCCAACCTTTCATGGGCTCGAAAAGACCCTCAATGAACAATATGATCAGCCTTCTCTCTGAGATCCCTGTCACCATCACAGATAGTCTTTGGAATTCACCAATGTACGATTCCAAGCTACCTAACTGTTTCAGCTGTGCTAAATCTCTGAAGAAAAGCTCAGGATCCCTTCTGTCAAATCTCTCTACCAGTCTATCAGTAAACTCCTGGTACGAGGTAATCCTGTCATGTTGAAGAGTAGTCATACCATGAATCCACCAGTCATGTGCCACGCCATCAAGGTGAAGTGCTGCAAAACGAATGGCATCCTCCTCTGGCATGGGGCGTAGTGTCAAGAATGTATCAAGTTTACTAACCCAGGCACGTGCTGTAACTCTACCACTGCCATCATAGTGAACTAAGGTTAGTTTGTTGGTAGCCTGTCTGAGATCATTCTGCTTGTGTCTAGGCCGCCTGTCATTCCTGCTCCTGGTGTGTTCTCTCTTCTGGCTCATGAATCTGTCGAAGTTAAGGTGCTCCTTAACCCTCGGTGGCAAATTATCCCACTCATCATGCATAGCCATAATGTTATCTGCAAAATTAATCTCTCCACCCTGTTCAACTTCGTCCACTTCCTCAGCATCATCTCTGGTGAACGTAGGACATGTAGCTCTCTCATAGGTGCGTGCTGGAGCTATAATTCTCTGAGGCTCTCTATGGATACTGCCTTCACGATCTTGATCCAGATTCTGAGTTCTATTAATGGTCAAATTTTGAACATTCGTGCTAAGTTGCTGAAGAATAGTTGCCACTTGTTCTTGCCCTGCAACCATACCTCTGAGCACGTCTTTAGCTTCTCTGTCCTCATCATCCCAAGGATTCCTGTGAGAACTTTCTCCAGCCCTGTTCGCCATATTGTCCCAATCTAATTCCTCTTCCTGATCTGCAAACGGAAACGGTGGGAAAGGATTTTGATCACCTCTCTGATTTCTAGGACCCCCTCTGGAATAGAATTTGCCAAAACCCTCTTTGTGTGACTTCATAAATTTCTCAAACCCCACAAGCTAGCAGGATGTGAGCTCTGATACCACTGTGATGAGCCCTGCTGGCTCTCAACTCAAAACCCTTATTTTCTTAAGTCTTTATGTGTTATTTAATTTTTTAGAGAATGTTTGATAGACAGAAGAGAAGGGGCGCACATCATAATTGCTCATAAAATGAAAATAACACTATTTGCTTCAGAAAGAGAGTGTAGATTGCATTATTTTATTGAGACAAATAGAATGCAAGTGATACACATACCAAAATAGCTCCAGATTATTTAAATAAAGAAGTTGCCAGATTGACAGCCGGAAATGGTGAAATCAAGCATATAGGCTCGCCCAAGCTCCAGATCTAACTTCTCCCACTCAGAAACGTGGTACAAGGCTCTGGAAATGCAAGACGCCAAAGATGAAGCACTGTAATGAACCAAAGGGAAGGCGTTTCTCTAAAACCCTTCACACGCCTTTTCCAGAGAGGCACAAAAACCAAGGTAAATGTACGGCCAAAGAAAGAATGCAAAGAATCTCTGCTGGAGGCCTCTGACTCTGAAGAAGGATGCGCCACCAAGAAGAAACCCTCATTTATTTGCAAATAACAAGAAAATCTGAATATGTAAAACCTCTGTCTGTATCTGTAGAACCTCTGTGTGAAGCTCTCAACTGTACTGATTCAGCTGATCTTTCACAGCCTCAAAAGCACTCAACATTGAAGAGTTATCGTTCCTCAATGGAAATAATGTTCAAACCCTGGTCACAGGAGAATGCACAGTAAAAATGGCACAAGGCAAAGTGAAATTGTCAAAGATGAGTTTCATTTGCCAGAGAAATGCTTTATACCCAAATGGCACGCATTTCAAGAAAAATACGCCTTTTTCACTCATTAAAATCTTTTAATATTGTATTAAGTCTTTTCAATAGTTTTCACTTAATACTTGAGCGCACCTTTTTAATATTTTATGTCATTAAAATATTAAATCTCCTTTTGAACATTTTTAAGTGATATTAAATATATTAAAGTCGATGTGACTTTAATAAAAAAACATTAAGTTAAATAATTAACTTAATCACTTAAAATTCCATAACTCGCTCAAAACTCAGGATAATCCCGTGCCGTCAGCTGTGGACTCCTCAAATGCCAACGCTGCCGTGAACCAGTCACGAGCTCTGAAAACCAAAACGATCAAACTCTCCAAAAGTACCACTCCCTCTAACCAACTGCCAGCCCCACAAGGGTCCAATAAAGGGCTAACACACTGCTCCTGAACCTGCCTAGCCAGGGACATCACATAATTTTAAATTTTGGTGTTATGTGAACTCTATGTGTTCTTGTTTCTATTTGCATTGTTGCTGATTTACATATATACTTCAGATTTTGTGGTGACTATAAGTCTGATATAAATATGATATAAAACAACAAGTTAACTTCTAAATCAGATTATACATTCATTTTTCTCAACAATTCTTACTTCAGTAGGATATCATTTTCTGCTGCTTCGTTCCTTTAGTAGACTGTCATTTTATGCTGCAGGGATTTATCTTTCAACAATCTGAGTGAAAATCTACCACAGAGTTTCAGCGCATTGTCAAATCTTAATTCTCTGTGAGTGAATTTGCCTTATTAAGTTGGACAAAAGTCTAATTATATTTTGTGAACATATCTTTTTTACTTTAGTGACATGAATTTAATCACCCTTGCAGTCAGCTGCAAAATAATCAGCTTACAGGGACTGTTAATGTACTTGTTGATCTTCAACCCGGAGATTTGTAAGTTAAAGTTAAAACTTGTTGACTTATTGATTCTTTGGAATTATCCAGACAGAAGAAAAATAAAATTAATTTACAATTTTATGACTTACTCTTTGTTGGTTTCAGGAACATTGAAAATAACCATTTTAATGGCTGGATTCCTAACCAGTGGAAGTCCAAACAAAATTTTCAGTAAGTTTTCAATTTGCATTTTGGATTTTGTTTATTAATTTTCTGATCTTAATAGAAATTGCTGCCATAACTTACTTGTTATATTATATTAAGTTTTAAAGTATGCACCCTTGTATTTTAGATAGAGGCACACCTTTATTGAAGAGGCATTAAATGCACTGGTTGCACATGAATTTGCCTTGCAGATATGGTGGCAACAATTTCTCTACAGGTCCTGCTCCCCCCCCTCCACCATATACTCCACCCCCTAGCAGGCAAACAAACAGGTCCCCTAGCAAAGGTTCATCTGATATGTCAGGCAATCAAGGCAGCAATAAGAAATCTGGAAGTGCTGGGAAAATAGTGGGTATAGTGATAGGAGTTTTGATTGCTGTTGGTGCTGTACTTGGAATTATTGTTTTTGCACGGAAGAAGTCTAAAAATTCAGACGATGAAGAAAAACTACACATTGATTCATCTTTCAGCCCACTTGAACCGCTCACCCCTAAAGGTACCACTTACACTCATCTGCCAATAATCTTATTGTATCAGAGTCAGTCTTGGTTGTTTGTTTGTACATGGTATAACTAAGGTGGATTATGTGTTTACATTCTTAGAGCCTTATGAGGCCTGGGATAACTTCTATATTTTGAAGAAAACCTCCTCAGATTCCATGTTCAAATATTGAATTTCATTTGTGTCCTTTTCTTCTATGATGTTTATGGATTTCCCAATGTCTTTCCTTCCATTGGTTCTGTTCATTGCATGGTCTGTCCTTAATGCATTTATAAGAATTTAAGATGGATGGTTGAAGTTTGCAACAATGGTTATATGGTTTTATCAACTGAATCTTTTACAAGGACTTAAGTCTTTAAATCATTGTACTTCTAAGAAGCTGTCTTGTAATTTTTCTACTATCTTTGTCCAACAACACTGTCCTAACTAAATATTTTACAAGAAGGTGTCAGCTTCATTACTTCCGAGTAACATCTTTGATAAAACATTCATCGTGCCATTTTGTTGTGCTCTGAAGACAGTCCACACGGACTGTAAAATTTAATGTGATTCCAAATGTGTGCTCAGCCAGCATAACATTCAGAAGGCATGTCCCTCATCCTTTAAGCTACTTCTCAAGAATGTAGGCAGCGTTAGTTTTCTTCTAGAACTAGGTTTCCATAGTGCACTAACTTTAGTTATTATGTTCAATCAAAGCTCAATTCTAACGTGTGAGTATATCTAGTTTGGACAAAGTAGGGTGTATTTAGGAGTTTGTGAGGTACTCTCCAATCAATTGGGATTCAATTCTTGTCATTATATAACTTGCATAATAAAATTCTTGTGTGCTATAGCCTTTTATTATATTTCCGCATTAGTTTTAGGCAAAATAATCTTGGAGTTTGTGACCATCTAGGTAATGGTTTAAAAACAATTTGTAGGAGGTAGGACTTGATTTCATCTCAAGCGCTTTAAGCTGGTTACAACCTGAGCTTAAGAAATTGATACATCAAATCATGGAAATATATCACCAACTGCATAACAGAAGCATTTGGTTGCAGCCCAAGAATGGTAAGATCTAATACATGGCATTTTCAATTTTACCAAGAATAAAGGCTTTGCTTCCACGGGTACATCTTTAGATACCATCAGTATAAATGAAAGAGGACTACCAGTCAAGCAGTGACAGAGGACTACCAGTCAAGCAGTGACAATGATCTCTATGTCAGAATGTTAAGGGTTATTTATTACTATTTAAAAAATATAATTGAAGATATGTTGGTGTTACAATTCGCACCTCTGGAGTGCGTATTGGCAACAAACATCTATGCACAGTTGAACTGCTCTTCAAATTAGGAGGGGAAGCTCCCTCTTTTGCTGATATGCTTAAAAGGTAAAATATTCTAAATCCTATCTTTTTGACTCAGCTGGAAGAGGCACAAGGTTAAGAAAACCAATACGTTGCAGCTAAGGTTTTTCTCTGGTTTCTGCAGATCTTAACTACAATTAAGCTAATGCTAAAACTATCCTATCTCCTCTAGATAAACAGAGCAAGAGGAATTAGGAGTAGAGAATTGGTATATGATAATCTTTACGTCAGGATTTCCAAGGAGGCGGGACACCTATCCAAGGCGTAGGCTGAAATGAAGGTTATTGGAAACAACATCAAACGGTAAGTTAGTTCTTAGGATTCCTAAGGAGGTGGGACACCTATCTGAAGTGTAGGCTGAAAGTAACTTACTGGAAACAACACTTAAATGACAATCTCTATTTCTAAATTCTCAAGGAGGAGGGACTCCTATCTGAGGTGTTGTTATGAAACAAAGATTATTAATAACATCACATGATAAACTTTATTTCTAAATTCCCAAGGAGGAGGGACTCCTATCCGAGGTGTAGATATGAAACAAGCTTATTAGAAACAAATATGACCCAGGACAACAAATTGTATGAAGGACCTATCACACAAATGAATGATCAACCAGCTTTATATTAACAAAGTGAATAAGTACAGAATAACAATATTGCACGGCAAGGCAGCTCAACAATTTATTATTGCAACAAGAGTTCTAATTACAATGTGAACAAATACTGAACAACAGTATTGCATGGCAAGGTGGCACAACAATTTGCTATCACGAGCAAAAGTTAAAGTACAATTGAGCAAAGGTGCTCTTATTTATAGAAGCTCGAAGGAGTAGGGAACCCTAAAACCTCCTCGAGTTAACATGAGTCTTGCAAACATGCAAGATTTATTCTTAAACCTAAACGTATGCAACTTAACAGTTAACTGGAAAAACTACCTCAGTTAATTGATTCTAAACTAAACTAATTGGATTGTGCAACATGCAAGTCCTTATTGATATGAGAGTTAACTGACAACTAATTTCAGTTAACTGAAACTGAAAACTAAATGAGAACTCCAGTTGTACATAGATGGTTCCCAAATAGACATGCCATGTTATGTGGGACAGCAAGTTAACTTGGAAAGAGGTGTCAAGTTAACTCTTGTGTTTAATGTCTATCCTGAAAAGGTGGGACGTCCTGATCTGTAGTTCACTGGCCATGATCTCGAGCAATTAACCCCTCCACGAGGATGTTGATCGCATCACCATCTGGAGATCATCACATGTCTTAATTGTCAATTCACTGCTTGTCAGCAACTTGAGCAATTCTGGAAATATCTGCACACTTCAACTGGCAGTTCATTGATTGGTAACTCTGGTGGTTTCGCAACTGGAGTGGCCTCTGTTTCCTTTGTAGTTTTACGCTTCTGACGCTTTTGACACTTTTCACATTTTTCTTAATGGAAGAGTGTTGCATGACGAAACTGCGAAGTTTGACCGCGAACACTTTGGTTGTGAGATATGCACACGAACTCGATGCACATGCAGAATTCCATCGGTATCAACCCTCTAAATTGGCCTTTGGAAGGTAATCGACTATACGAGGTATGAAGCCATGTGGACTTTGAGCGACTATGCCTGTCAAATTGTTTGAATCAACCCTCCGGATGCGCTTGATGCAAATCGGTGTCAACTTTTTGTATGAAATCGTGAATCAAGACCAATTTGGTCTTGAATTCAGTCTGAGTGAACTTCATTATGAAAAACTAGTCTGTTGACTGTAAACACGGCTATATTTTGACAACTTTTTTCGAAAAGCTAAAATAGCTTTGATGAGGCTAAAAATACCTTGTAGAGGGGCAAATTTTACGAAAAAATCCGAGATATGGGTTTTGTAGAAAATGTATTTCTAAGCAAACCCACAACATCAAAAATCTGAAAAAATGACTTTTGCCTTGGCATGCAAAGACTTTTTAGTAACAGAAGCTGCAAGGGCACCAGGGGCAATTTTTAGCCTCAAAAAAGTACTTCAAAAAGTGAGAAGTATCAGGGCAATTTTCTCGAAAAATTCTGGAACATGGGTTTTGTCACCAACATTGTGTTGAGCAAACCTAGATGGCCAGATTTGTGAAAACTGTTGTTTACTTGGACATGCGAGAGAAAACCTAAGACAAGGATAGAAGAAATATGAGGTGAGAAGATAGAAGTTATATTCTAGCTCTATAAATCTTCAAGAAATTCGCCTCCTTGTCTCAATCTGATGGAATCTGCCAAGAATCTGTTGGAAAAATGAAGCATGAAAAACTATCCTGCTGAACAATCTAGACCTGTAGATGCGAAGAACACTGAAAAATTCTTCCTATAGCACCTTTAGATCTTGCTTGCATGAGGAAAAATGTGTTTACCTTCAACTTGTGATGAATGAAATGGACGCCTTAATGCATATTTAAAGAATTTTTGAGGGTTAAGGCGTCACAAGCATGTAAAAACACTATTTTTAGAACAGAGCATTCTGATTGGACCTCCTTCAGTTAACAAAAATGGAGACTGAACCTTCAAGTAGGCACCACTTTAACATGCAAAGAGAAATACGTCACATGCAAAGAATAATGGAGTATTTTATTATTATTTAATTCAGTTCAAAAATCCCTCCATTATAGGGCGTCCATTTGCACTTTAGTTCAAAAAGTCAAAGTCTGATTTTAGGCGCCATTACTCTTAGACTTAGATTTTTTTTTTTCAACTTTCCAACTTTTAGCTTTTGCAAACGTTATTAACACCTCTGTTTGACCTTGAATTCCGGATGCTAGTTGATCTTGATGTTGAGCTGACAAATTCATCGCATAGCTGGATCAAGTCTGACGAGATGTTGCTGGGAGCTGCAAGTGCTAAAAATTGAATCTGATGCCTTGAATTCAAGGGCTCCTTTTCCCAAAAGGGTGCATATTTCACTAGATTTAGCCATTTTTGGATTTTGACTATCCGTGCTTTAATTTGTCATTGTTGGTGACTGATGATTCCCGTCGACTCGATGTTGAATCCAACGCGTAGCTAAAAGAATTCCGTGCAGGATGACCGTATGTGCAACTTTTGAAAGTTGGATTAAGACCCTCAAATGCAAGGGCGCCCCTGGTCTGCAGGGGCGCAATTGAGCTTTTGAGTCTGATTTTACACTTTGCATACTTCAACGAAATCCTCTACTTTGACCCTCGCTACTGGGAGCTGGATTGCTCTGATGTTCGCACTGACGGTCTTATCGCGGAGATCGAACAACTTGGAAGAGATGTTCATGGAATCACTGGGCCAAAAAACTACATTTGAGGCCTCTAGTAGAAGGGCGCCTTTCTTAGAAAAGATGCATTTTTCCATACTTAGCCAAATTTTCAACTTGGTTTTATCCTTCAACATTTTCTATTGAATCTTCATTTACGAGCGTTTGACGGATTTTGATGACTGACGGTTGGATTCACTGTGTAGCTAGGAGGATTCTAAACAGATCTCATGAAGATGACAACTGCCGAAAACCTCAACTAGTTGGCCAAAAAGCTAGGCGCCCCTGGCTTGTAGAGGTACAATTTGATATTTTCACTTTTATTTTCCCTCTGTTTTACATGTCTGCAAGATCAACTACCACGGTTGCTCAGTATGTCTTACGAACTGTCAAATGGATTCATCGCGGAGTTGGGCTGAATTTGAAGAGATCCCTCGGAAATGGTTTCTGCAAATTCTAACATCTGACAAGCCTAATTCAAGGGCGCCCCTGGGCTACAGGGGCACAAATTTTGAATTTTGACTGCGGTCTTTGATGCGTAAATTTTCAGTTTCTTCTGCTTCCACAGTCGTTTGTTGGAGTTTCACAAATCCGATGGATTCGCTTGATGACTCATTGGAAAGCTGGCAGAATTTCGGAGACGATGATTGTATTCACAAGCACCAACAATTGGATCTGAGCCTTCAATTTCAAGGGAACCCTTGGCCTGTAGGGGTGTAGATTTGCTCCAAAATTGACGATTTTTACCATTTTGCGCTTTGTGAACATCGAGACACTTGCTGAGTTGACTGTGTTGAAGTATCACTATTGTTGACGCATGTACGTGACTGCATTTCACCATTTTTACGTGTATGGATACTGCAAAGTTGACGTAGGAGTCGACTGTGCACGCGTCTCCCACGTAGCAAGGTGTAGTGTTTCCAGACTTAGAATATTTTTTGCATTTTTCGCCATTTGAAAATCCCCTTCGTCACGAAGCATCTTTCGCCGCATAAGCCTCTGTGATGAGTTTGTGGCTTAGATTTCAATACCTGGTACTAGCCAATTGCCATTGATGACCTCAGAGGTCCTAACTTTTCTCCTGAAAAAGTGAAAACTAGCCACCAGGCTTAAACTGACTTTTTCTTGATTCTGACTTCACCACTGTGATCGTGACGTGAAATAAGCCAATCAAAATTAATTTCAGCCAATTTTGGTGAGATCCTATTTTTTAGGGTTTTTCCTAAAAATAGGGGCCCAAAAACCCTAATTTTCAAAATTTTCAAATTTTGCCAGTCTCTTATAGACATTAAACCCACAAAAAGCCCATGCTTGATTTGCCCAAAAACTGAGTTTTGACGACACTTTTACAGGATTTAGACTATTTTAATCAAAATGCCTTAATGAAGCAAAAAATTTGTTTCGGGTACAACAAGATATATTAAGAACAAGTATTGGATTTCTCTAGAAACTTATTCGAAATGTTAAAACTGTATGGTTGAAATTGAGTAGGCTATGTGCTAGCCATAAATTTATCTTTTCCTAAAAGAGACAGTATGGTCATATGGCAGCAAATGAGAGCTGGTTCAATGCAAGGCATTTGGTAATTGATTTTTTGTAAGGGAAATTACTTGTCTATGTTAGGTACTTTTATATCAAAGAGAAAGTCTGCTAAAATGTGAAGTTGTTTCTCTTATCATGTTGTAGTGCACTCTTGAAAGTGCAAAGTATAAGGACGTATGGATACAAGGAAGATTTCTCAGTATTGACAAGAGATAATATACTAAAGCACAGTTCTAGTTGTATGCATTAATTCCATTGCTTATGTCTAAACATTCAAGGGTCGGTTGTTGGATGCCTGTATAATTTTCTAATAGAGAAAATGGTGCTATTATTTGACATCACAAAAGATGAAGAATGTGAAGATGGGCATCTCGGTAAGTCATTCAGACATATATTATAAACCAAGTTTCACAAACCCTGTTTATGGTAGTTATGGCCATACTCAATGACTGCTGATAAAGTAGTGCAAGAGTTTATTGAAACTTTAGGATGACCAAAGATTTTAATGGAATAATGATTTTTGTCAATTATGAAGAGAAAATGTTAGGACTCATGTTATTCTCTTATGTGAAAGAAGGAATCTTGTGTCAGTAGGATTTTAGTATAGAATTTTGTGTGAATCTTTCACATGGTTATTTGCATATTATGGATTTGCCTTTTCTATCTTCTCTAGGCATTATCCTATCTATTTAAGATATTTTTGTTGTTTTAGTTTTATTTAGTTTTTACTTTGAGGTTCTGTTGGAAATTCACATGGTATTGACTTGTACAATCCAAAGTTGAACAATTTCAAGACAACAAATAAGACTTTTTTACAACCAAAATATGTTTTTGTAAACACTTAACTCACTCAACCCTAATTACCCCTATACTATTTTTGTGAGGATGAACATCCAACACTACCTTTCATCTGCACATGGTGCAATATGGATGACAATGAATAACATGCATTGTTTTACAAATCGCCAAGCATGTGTTATCAGGAGATTTTCCTTCACAATCCATATATAGAGATTCAACATTATCATAGAACATATGATGCTGGAGGTAGCATCTCGAATGGGTAATTTGTAAGTGAGGAGTTTGTCTCTAAATAGTGCATTTGTCTTCTTTGTCCATTCAACACCTGATCCAGAACTATTGCTCTAGATTGATTTCTTGCAATTGATATTCCTTTTAGAAAAATTCCTATGGTGGTAAAAATAAATCCTTTTTAGAATGACCACCTACATAGCAAAAATAGCTCTTTTTTATATTTTTATTAAAATTATAAGGGTTAAAAAAGAACTATCAAATGACTTTACCACCAAGTCATTATTGATTATTCAAAAGGGTTTAGGATGTAACTCTGTTTTAAACAAAGGTACCACCGGGACGCCATTTCCCCAAAATATGACCCGCTTCGGAACGGGACGCCCCGGGCGGGGACGGTATTTGCCTCACGCCCCACCACCGCCACCAAAGCCTGCCGAGATGGGGAGACGCCTCCACGTCTCCAAGTTTCCTTGGAGACCTAGGCGTTTCTCGGGAGGCTGGGAAACGCCTAGCCGTCTCCCGTCTTGAGACGCGTCAATGGACGCATAAATCAAATTTTAACTTAAATTTTTAGTTTATATTTATTTTCTTGTTGCCCTAAGTTGGCGTGGGCCCCACCCCTTCCTCTAAAACAACACAAAACAATGAAAACATTAAGATTTGATCATTTCAATCACATTCAAAGACTGATTTTTTTTTGCAGCCAGCTGAAGAAGAAGAAAAACAGTGAAGAAGTCTGATTGAAGGGGTGAAAATAAAGATTGCAAGTGTGATAGGAGTGAGAAGGAGCAAGAAGAAGAGGAGGAAGAGGATTCTACTTCATTTTGGAGAGATTTTTCAAGCACAAGGTAGGGTTTTTGAAGTTTTTTTCAAATTTCTTGTTGTTTTTCAAGTTTTTGTTTTAAAATTTATTTTCTTAGTTTAAACTTGTTTTCTTTTTTTCTTATTCATCTCAAAGACTCAAAATCAGATTTGATGTTGAATCTTGAGAGCAAAATGATGAAGATGATTGAATCATTCATCATTTTGCCCTCAAGATTCAACATCAATTTTTTTATTTTAAAATTTTAATATTAAAGTTTAAAGTTAAACTGTTAAAGTGTAAACAGCTTGCTTTTTTAAATTTTTTTTCCTCAGATCCTTTCTATTTCTCAAATACTATTAGTTATTAGTTATTACTTATTTATATTGCTTATAGAGCTTGCTTTTTTTTCCTCATATCCTTTCTATTTCTCAAATCCTTTTTATTTTCTAATTTCTATTTGCAAACTGCAAAGTAAAATTTCAAATTTGTTAACTTATTTCAATTTTCAATGTTCATTGTTTCAATTTGTTAAAGTAGGCTGATTTTATTTTAATTTTGTGAAATGCAGTGTCACTTTCACGATGAGCACCCAAGACATGAGTGGGGATGACATGGAAATTCACTCTCATAGTGAACATGATTCAGATTTTGAACCTGAGAATGAGGGGGATGACCATGGGGCTGATCCTGCAGCCCAATCTAGTTCCATGGCGAGTGCAGCAGCTAGTACAGGTTGCCCTTCAGAAACTTTGGCAGAGTTTGCTAGGGGTCATTTTGATCCGAAGTCTCCTCTCAAACAGTTTGCTACAAGAATACAAAGCACATCAAGTTCAGGTGGGGGAACAAGGAAGTGGAAGTGCAACATTTGTCATATGGAATGGTTTGGTAGCATCACTCGAGTGAATGCACACTTTCTTTTTTGGACAGGAAAAGGTGTGGAGCCTTGTAAGTTTTTGAAGGAGGCTAAAAATATAAACTATAGAATGGAGTTTAACAAGCTTTGGGGCATTCCAGAGGACACAAATATTTCAGTCCCTACTACTTTGACTGGTAGGGCAGCCCTTCAGCAAATCCAGCATGCATCAGTGCCACATACTTTTCAGACGGGAGGAATGATGTTTGGAACTTCATCCACTTCCACTTCTAGTGTCGCTAGGGGGACAGCCACAGGGAAACGCAAGTTGCAGACATCACAAAGTAACCCCATAGCTAATATGTTTAATGTGCAGTTGAGAGATGAGATAGATGAATCCATTGGCAAGTTCTTTTTTGCCAATGGAATTCCATTTCATGTTACACGGTCTCCTTATTATAGGGAGATGATGGCTATGGTGGCTAAGGGAGGAACATCATATGTGCCACCAGGTGAGACAAAAATGAGGACCTCGATCTTGGATAAGTGCTATTCCAAGATCGATATTTTGATGGAGAAGATGAAGGCATGTTGGGTGGCATCTGGGTGCAGTATAGTTATGGATGGGTGGACGGACATTAGCCATCGTCCACTCATCAACATCATGGTCACATGTGCAGAGGGCCCATACTTCCTTAGAGCAGTTGATTGTACAGGGCATCGCAAAGATGCTGATTTTCAGTTTCATCTCCTCAGGGAGGCTATTGAGGAGGTTGGGCCACAAAATGTGGTCCAAGTAATCACAGATGCAGCCCATGTGTGTAAAGCAGCAGGGAAACTCATTGAGGCAGCCTATAGACATATTTGGTGGACCCCATGTTGTGTGCATGCCATGAACAATGCACTCAAGGACATGGGGAAGATTGATTGGATTAGAGGAGTGGTCACTGATGCGAGAGATGTGCAGATGTTTATCTGCAACCACCACACTTCCCATGCACTCTTCAGGACCTTCGCGAAGAAGGAGTTCTTGAAACCGGTGGAGACCCGATATGCATCATATTTCATTCTCTTGGAGAGAATGATTGAGTTGCAAGAGGCATTGCAAGTCATGGTTATGACTAATGAGTGGAATAGGTGGGCCGAGGCCAAGACAGCACAGGGGAGAAGGGTGAAGGAGATAGTGAAGAGTGATGTGTTTTGGACTGATGCGAAATACATTGTCTCCATCATTTCTCCAGTATTCCAGGTTATCAGATATGGGGATGGGGATGCACCTAACCTTGGAGAGGTGTATGAGTGCATTGACTCTATGCTTGACCAGATGAGGGCTGCTGTGCAAGTGAAGGACCCCTCTCTAGCATTCTACAATGAGCACATCCGGCCAATCATTCAGCGCAGATGGGACAAGTTGAACACTCCTTTGCATATGGCTGCCTTTGCCTTGAATCCTAAGTGGTACATGGCTAGACCAGGTAGAGTGACACCGATTCAGGATGATGAGGTGAAGGCAGGTTTCTTTAGGTGCATAGAGAAGATGTATGATTCTACAGATGCCAGCACAATTCGCACTGAGTGGACCAGATTTGCCACTCTTAGAGGCTATTCAGATGCAGCAAAGGTGGATATAGTTTCTATGGCACAGGAGGACCCACTTTTGTGGTGGAATTGTCATGGTTCGAAATCTTTGACCACCACTCTAGCTATTCGTCTGCTATCCCAGGTTTCCAGTTCTTCAGCTGCTGAGAGGAACTGGTCTACATATAGCTTCATCCACTCTCTTAAGAGGAACAGACTTACCTCTAAGAGAGCAGAGAAGCTTGTGGCTGTACACAGTGCTTTGCGTCTCATGGACCGCAAGACAATTGTGTACAAGGAGAGTCCAGCGGCACGATGGGATGTGGAGCCAGAGGAGCCTTCACAGATTGATGAGGATGATCCTACCACTTCAGATGCAGGGCTGGTTGGTGTGAGCTTGAGGGATCTTGACCATGTGGAGTCCAGCAGTTCCAGTGATGGGGAGTTTGGAGATGATTAGAGGCCTCCATTCACTACATTTTGAGTTTCGACATTTTGGCATTTTGTCTTTTCAGTTTTCATTTTGTAATGCTACTTATTGTAATGAACTAATGATGAATCATGTAATCAATTAATCATCTTTATAGACTTTGTCATATCATCAATGTTATTCATATTTGGGCCTTTGGCGATATAATAGAAATCTCCAATTTGACAATTCAAATATCTTCGTATTTAGATTTAGTATTTCAAATTTTGCCATGTTATAAATTTACTAATTTCCTATAGTTTCATTTGAAATGTAATTCTTATACTGCTATACTATTATACATCTTTTCAAAACTAGTTTTTCAAGTACTATAAGTATATGTATAACTATATCAGCGCCACCCCCCCGCCACCCCCCCGCCGCCGTCCCCCCGCCGTCTCCCTGCCGTCCCCAAACTAAGGCCCTTTGTCCCCCCTCTCTAAACGCGCTTTCCCCCCGCTTCCCCCCCGCCCATTGGGAACACCGGGTTTTAAATATCAATTTAGTTAAGAAGGAATTTATGTCATTGAACATCAATTGGTAAAACTTGAAACATTGAACTTCAAATATTCCTATCACCACTCTAGGTCCACTACAAAGCTTCGAAAGTTTTACACACCGTGTTTAGAAAAACTTAGTATGGAGATTTTCAGTGCAGACATGCAAAATAACCAACCCTCCAGAAAAATATATCTCTGTCCTTTTTATCACTCAAAACTGGTGAAGCTTCCATTTTTTTCTAGATTAGGACTAGCTAGTCAAGAATCAAGGTGCAGACAAAACTACCGCTTGCAGAAGATGTCATATTCTCCATTCTATCCATGATCCAGAATTATTACTCTAGATCAGTTTCTTGCTATGGATATTCCTTCTAGAAATATTTCTATGGTGGTGAAAAATATGCTTTTCAGTATGAACTACTGATAATTAGTAACAAGATCCCATCTTTATATATTTTATTAAAATACTCAAGGTCATAAAATAACTATTGAATGGATTATTTAAAAAGTCTTCTTTAAATGTTTAAACGGGTGTAAGATGTAACTTTGTTTTTAATATGAATATAGGAAAGTAGGAATTTATTTTAACTGCACACAAATTAATAAAATTGGAATCATGGAATTCCAAATATTCCTAACATCATATTAGGGTCAATATAAAGCATGGAAACTTTGTCTCAATTGGTCACCGTCACTTGCTACTAGGGTCCGACCTATGATTTCAGTGTGCTTAGAAAGACAGCATGGTGATCTCTTGTCACTACACATGCAAAAAACAACCCTCCACCAAATGATTTCTTCGTCCCTCTATCACTCAACACTAGAATAACTCTCATGTTTCTTGCCAGATTAGGAATAAGGAATAACCGTTCAAGAAGCAAAGTGAAAACAGATCTTCCATTTGCAAGGCCGAATTAGCTGCAGTTTTTCTAGAGAAATAGCCTAATAAAAAAACAACCCTCCACCAAATGATTTCTTCGTCCCTCTATCACTCAACACTAGAATAACTCTCATGTTTCTTGCCAGATTAGGAATAAGGAATAACCATTCAAGAAGTAAAAGTGAAGAAAGATGTTCCATTTGCAAGGCCGAATTAGCTGCAGTTTTACTAGAGAAATAGCCTAACAGAAGCTATTGTGGCTGAAAAATCATGTTGTGTATTAGGCCTGTGATCTGTAACTATTATTATAGATTGTTTTCTCACATTTGGTATTACCTTCAGGTATATTCTTATGCTGGTATTGCAATTTGTTGCTGAGCATTAGCTCCCTACACCATCAGACTAGGTCTCAGTGCAACCCAAACCAGCAAGCTTGTTCCTTAATCAGCTGCCTGAAATGAATATAATCAGATTTACAATGACAATTTGCTTCCATTCATCCAGCACCCTACAATGTAAACAATAGTCAAGTCAATCTTCTGCTCCAAAAAAGGATAATGTTTGTTATGTCAGGATGGAAGACCTCCCCATGGTCAGCTTCTCCATGAGTGAGATTGAAAAGAAGCTTTGGTGACTCAAGCAAAGGCCTTAATTTGCTTGTTAAATGGGTGCATTCCTAGCACCCAAAACTTTGTGAGCATGAGTGTAGAAGAAACAGCATCCAATAGTTTGAGTGGACATTTTGATGATGCCGAAGTCATGCTTCATTGCCGTGTTCTCATCTAAACATAAAAAAGATTAGGCCCTCCAAAGTGGACCTTGTTTCATGAAAAATTCAGGCCTTTTCATGAGGCCATGGTCTGCAGTCTTTAATTCCTTCGAGTGTCATGTCCTTCCAATCTAGTCAGCTTCCAATGCACATAAAGGTGTTTTCTTAACACCATACATTTATATATATAATATATTTATTTATTTAATAAATAATTAATATAAAATATATTAATTTAAAAAATAATAATAAAAATATTAAATTTAAATTTGTAATTTAAATATAGAAGCTGGGCCCCAACTTTGGGCCCATGGGTTCTATTAGCTTGGCAAGTATATAGGTCGATTAGCTGGTTATTTGGAAATATCAAGATTCAATTTTAAATTTGTTATAAGACTCACCGAGGCTTGCCTAGACTTGGCGAGTCCCGAGGCAAGCCACCCTCGATGAGCTTGGGAGACTCGAAAGCCGAGTACTCGTCAAACTTGCCAAGACTGGTGGACTTGCTAGACTCGTTGAGTCTAGGTGAGTCTTGACCCAGAGACTTGGCCATTTTAATTATTATTATTTTTTTTCTAAATTTACAATCTTTGAATGCTTGTTTGGTTTATGACATGCCCATCTAGGATTTACAAAAAAGTATGAAAATGGTGTGCTGCCCCTCGACCTTGTTGGGGGCACTACCCCTAGACCCTCGCAAAGGGCATTGCCTCTTGACCCCCACGAGGGGTGCTGTCCCTCAACCCCGTTGAGGTGTTTCCCCCAAACCCCCATCAAACTATAAGTCTAAGCATGTAATATCCAATGAGGAATCATGATCATAAAACCTACAAAATACATATCCCCTATTGCAAATCTCTGCATCTTCACAATCAAAGCCACGATCAAGGATTAACTTGTTTCATACATTGGACAACTTGTTTAGTATACATTGTACTGTTGAATACAAGTTAAGTCATAGTTGGCAAGAAATGCCATTTTAATAATGCAAAAATGTATCAATCATGCCCTACACAGGCAACTCATAGAACAATCCTATCTATTAGTATGCTAGCGAAGGTCAAACGAGAGCATAACCATTTATCTTTTTGCTTAACCATTCTATTTGTTAATGAGCTTGACAACAAAACATGCAGTCTTGAAGGCTTCAAGAAAATTTTAATAATAAATTCCTCACTTGAATATACACACCAATCATTGAGATACAAGCAAATATCATGGCTACATCATCATCAAGGACCTATCTTAGATGCTAGAGCATGACTTGTCGTGATGTTGGGACGAGTAATGCAAGCTCCTCTGAGCCATAGACTTATATTTTTAGTTTTGATATTTGTTCTGATGCCATGGATTTCATATTCCATGAGTTTTATATACATTTGGCAATATTAATATATCTATATGTGTTCTTTCCTTCAGCTAAAATTTGCATTTATACTTATGTGAACGATGTATGTTTGCGTTTGGGATCAAAGTAGTTTCTATTTGATGAGGTTATTGTGTCTTTAAGGTTTATTTATTAAAGGGTGCATGAAACAAGTTTTAAATCCTTAAAAATCTCCGAGTTTCTTAGGATTTTCAATTTGCCGAATCTTTGCCAAGTCCAAGTCTGAGTCAAAAATCAGCTTGCCGAGTCTGAGGCGAGTCCGAGTCTTGTAACACTGAATTTTTAATTCACTTGCATAACTGGTAATTTCTAGCTATTTTGTAGTGAGGATGAAACCCCTCATTGCAAACCTAAGATAGGACACAAACCCTCACCTCAAATTGCAATTCTTTCAAGAGTTGTAGAAGTTGTTGATTAGAAAAATCAATTCTTTTCAGGTTTAAGTTGAAGAGTGACAAATTTAGGTGGGATTTGAGTTGGGGTGGATCTTAACTCATTCCCTTTAGGCAACAGGCTCTTCTATCATCCACCAAAGAGAGCCCAACAAGAGCTAATCACAAGGTGCAACAACTGATCATTATATTTTCTTGGGGCCAACAGCTTAGATTTCATGCTCGCGAATCTACACCTACAACCATTCACTCTAGGGTGACATCACTAGAAGGCAAGACTAATAACAAAGTGCAATTCCAGGTTGTCAACAAAGTGCAGTTCTAGATTGATACCAACAATTCATAAATTGGAGTGCTAGCCATCTGCATCTTCCAAGTATTGGGGTTTGAGAGCACAACATATTGGAGGGATATAGGCGGAAGGCCACCTAATCGCTAAACAAGGAGTGCCACACTTTCTAGTTACAAGTGTCAAAAGAGAGCAAGTCCACAGAAGACAACTACATTTCAGAGCTATATAAGCACTTAATGCCCAAATCTTCCACATATCCACTTGCCATCTATATTGCCCGCCCATATCCATCATCTATTAAAGCAATGCCAGGCCCATACTATCCAATTGAACGCCACAATTTGGATTTGCCAACTAATAAGGCAGCACTGGGTCTCTAAATTGGATTTGTAAGTATAATAATGGACATCTATAAACCCTGAAGACTAGTCTACAACATTACGTATGGTGGAAGAATCGCTGTTGGATCATTGTAACTTCAGATCTGTTGTATCTCAGAAACCCATTTGCAAACTTAAGCTGACAACAGTGTTGTTTTTGAATAAATTTCTGTCTTCACCATTAGATCTGAATTGTAGAACACAAAGTTGTTATCAAAATAAAGCTTGTCTATTTAATTTTCTATCTATTCAAGAGGACTGAGTGAATTGTATGCATTTAGAAGTGACTATGTGTAACCTAACAACCAAGGATCATTATAGTGGGTATTAGAGTAGACATTCCTACTAGCCTACTAGGTTAATTTTGTGTATGCTGTTGAGTCAAGGAGATTAGAGGGCTTTAGAGAGAGAAGAGAAGATTAGAGGCAACCACACAAGAGGATAGTAGTGGAATTGGAGGTAGAGATAAGAAGAATATGGCAGATCAGGAGGATGAATTGAAGGTTTACATGTGAAGATAGGAGGAAATGACACAAATGCTCATCCAAGTGATGTAGAACATGATTAACACTAGTAACCACACCAGATCTACACAAAACAAAGCTGGAGAAGGGAGTAATTCAGATCAGAATGGAGCTGAAAATCACACAAATAACAATAGAAATGCAATTGGATAATCACCCAAACCTTTCTAGCCTAACTTTTTGCCTATGACAGAATATGAAGCTACCAAGTTTGCCATTCTTCATTTGGAGGACATTCATGAGTGGTGGCATCATTGATTGATCACACAAGGGCATCATCACATTGTGACATTTGTTGATTTTACACAAAAGCTCATAGAGAGATTTGATAGGAGAGATATGGAGGTGTACTTTAGAGAGTTGACATGTTTGAGGCAACATGGTTCATTGGAGGATTGTGTAGCAGAATTTCAACGAGTTTCAGTCATGGTGCTAGATGTGATGGATAGGAGGCTCTTGTTCTTGTTCATTGAGGGATTATCAGAGTCACTTTGAGGATTGGTGAGAGCCTTTGAGCCAACATCTTTAGATGATGCTATTCGAAGGGCCTTGAATTTGAAGGATTCCATGGTCAAGAGCAAACTCTACCCCAAGAGTGCGCCATCAAGACAACAAAAGAGACCATTCCACAAGAGCTTTCTGCAACCTAAAGCATTACCTCCAAACCCTAGCAAGGTAAAAGAGTCTAAAAATGAGTTTTGGAGGAAAAAACTATGTTTTACTTGTGAAGAGCCATGGGAATTGGGTTATAGGTGCTTGTGAAAGGGGGAAAAACACTTCATAGAGGTAGTTTTCGATGAGGATTCTGAGGTAGAAGAGTTTGAACTCAAGGTTCTTGTGGATGAGGTTGGGCATTAGGATCAAGGAGGACAAAATTCAAAAGGTACTCTTACTACACTTTCAAGAGTAGCTAGGTAGCATCCTCTTTGAGTTAAAGAGTCTTATAGGGACATTGAGTGACAGTCCTAATTGATGATGGGGCCACCCACAATTTCATTGATGTGCATTGGTGACTAAGATGGGTTTGATGACAAATGATACGGATTTAATGTTACCGTGGTTGATGTGTTTACTATTCCCTGCAACAAAAGGGTTCAATAGCTTCAGTTGACCTTAGGAGGGCATAAGATGCAAGATGATTTCTATGTGGTTGGCATTGGTGAGATGGATTTGGTTTTGAGTGTGCAATGGTTGCACTCACTTGGTGAGTTCTCATAAAAATACTAGACCTTGGAGCTTAAATTCACATCCAATGGGAAGGAGGCGGTTCTTCAAGGCTTATCCAATGGGGTTGATTACAAATGTAGGTCCATCCAAGGATGGGAGGTCTTATCATGTTGACATCCAATCCATCTTTGATAAACATAGCAAGGTGTTTAGTGAAATTACTCCAACTTTACCAGTAAGATAAGAGTTTTCAGCATGTGATTGAGCTAGAGGAAGGAGCAAAACTAGTCATCACTACATATTTTCATCCTAGGAGACGAAAGGAGGAGATTGAGAAGGTGATTAATGAGTTGTTGGACATAGGATACATATGACCTAACTCTGGCCCATTTGCTTCTTCCGTGGTGTTGGTCAAGAAAAAGGATGCTATTATGGGGTTGCACATTGATTATAGAGCCCTCAGCAAGAAGACCATCAAGAACCACTACCTCATACGCAAGATCGATGAATTGATAAATGGGCTTCATGGTGTAGTGTGATCAGGGTATCATCGAATAAGAATCAAAGATGAGGATGTGCACAAACCAATTTTCAGGTGTCATTATGAACATTATGAGTTCTTGGTCATGCCATTTGGGTTGACTAATGGACTTGCCATATTTCAGTCATGCATGAAGCAAGTATTTATTTTACAATTGAGGAAACTTGTACTAGATACCAAATATGGCTCTCACGATATTGGGAGGAGAAATTAGAAACTGATTTCGGGGTTCAATTAATGGTTGGTGGGAGAAATTATTTATCGGGTTGAATAATATTCCCCTAGTGGGAGGCATAATTATTGGGTTGAATTAATGGTGGGAGGCATAATTAGTGGGTTGAATTAATTAACGCCAAAGCATCCAAATGTTAGTTTGGTTTGATTGAGATATTGTATTTGGGGCATAAAATTGGTGCCCAAGGGGTTAGCATGGATGAGGAGAAGATCAAGGCAATAAGGGATTGGCTTCAAACTAGGAATTTGTCACTTTTGATAGGGTTTGTGACACTATGCAACTATTCCAAGAGGTTTGTCAAAGGATTTTCATAGCTTGTATTCCCATTGACATATTTGACAAAGAAGGGGCCCTTCTCTTGGAGCATTTCGACACAAAGTTTTTGACAAGCTCAAGGAGGTAATGGGTTCATATCTTGTTTTGGCTATTCCAAAATTTTCACTGCCTTTTGTTTTATAGTGTGATGTTTCAGGAGAGGGGATTGGGGTGGTTTCGATGCAAAATAAAGACCCCATAGCATTTGAGAGTAGGAAGCTGAGTTAGATAGGAACTTCTCTATCTATGATAAGAGGTTGTTAGCTATCATGCATGTACTAGCTAAGTTCAGACAATATTTGGTTTGTGGGAGCTTTGTGGTAAAAATGGATAATAATAGTTTGAAGTTCTTTCTAAATCAAAAGGACTAAGTGAATTTAATGCATTTAATAGTGATCGTGTGTAACCTAATAGCCAAGGATCATTACATTGAGGATCTTCCAAGCACTACCGGTCTTGGTTCACTTCCTCTTCCCAAGAAGCTACTCGCAAAAATCTTATTTGAAGAAGACAAGAAGTGTCTAAAGGGAATACATAACAAATTTTGAGTTTAGAAAATGCCCAGATGCTCTTAACTCTAGTTGGTATGAGTTTTCCATAGTCCATGAAGCTACAATATTTAGCTTTTGGATTCAACTGTGTCAGTTTTTTTGTTGACGTTTTGGATCACACTCAGTGATCCATCATCAGGAAGAGGAAAAAATGAGATGAGATTGCAGAACAAGTCTTAATAAAGGTGAGATGGAGGAGTATGAGAAAAGATTTAAAAATCAATAAAATAATGCCAAGAAAAAATAAACAAGTCAGACCCAATAATAGTTCTTAACTATGTTAAAATCTGCATCAATGTAGATTTAGAAAGGTCTTTACTGGACAAATTCTTGCTGCATATGGGAGGACTAGAATGGGAATAAATGAGAATATCACGTTCCATTGCCAAATTTGTCATGGACATGGCTACCTAGTTAGTGTATTCCTATACATTAAGGACTAAATTTATTTCCCTGATTGGTTGTCTTGAGTGATATCAAAGCCTATTGCAATTTTGGGAAGATGGGTGGATTGCAATGAACCCTTTTTCTACTTTGCTTATTCCAGAGCTGCAACAAATTTTTCAAGATAAAGGGTATTGATTAATAGGAGAGCACACATTTGCACTGGATGCAAATCACATGAAGGCAAATGTTTAGGTAATACTCCACATGGAGAATGCAAGATAACTTCTGCCTTTGTCTCTGATTCTCACAGAAAAAAATGAACTTGCCCAAAATCAAAACATTTCTTTGGTTTATTCATCATGTTAAAATTCTTACCATTTAAAACATGAATAAGGAAGGTTGGATGGGCTCTATTAGATGTCAAAATTTCCAGGAGAAATAAACAAGTGACTGTTTTTCTTTGGTACTCAATATGCTATTTTCTTTTTGGCATCTTATACCCCATTCTTGTGATTGTGTCATACCTACTATCAGAAATATGGCGTGAGCAAAAATAAGATGGTCTGCTTTAGACATTTTAATGGAAATAATAAGCTCCTTATGCAAGCTCGTGTTGGGTTTCTTAATCTGGAACGTGCGGTAGGAAATAAACAACTGAGCATTTAAAGATACTCAAAGGGATTCAATTACTTGTACAAGGAATATAAAAACTGACATCCAAGTCAACAGCCAAATTTTAATATGCAAGCATGCAGGATCTTATAATCTCCCAACACTGGAATTCCATTTCCATCTTGGATTAATCTACTTCATGGTAAGAAAAAAGAGTGGGACCCCATCCCAAGGATTTGTAAAATTTAAACTTGATTCCGCTAGGGAGAACCCAAGAAGGAAAATAAGTGTGCTGATATTTTGCTACACATACAAGACCATAACACGCTGTGGACAATGATATTTAAGAAGAGGAATATATGATGGGTTCTTGAAATGCATTAAGTAGACCTCATGGACAGTTGTAGAATGCATGCTTACAACTTGCAATCATGAACAATAACATTATGACAAAGGTGTCAAAGGGGTTGAGCTCAATTGGTGAAAGCTCTCAGTTCACATTGTGGGCACCCAAGTTCAAATCCCCAAAGTGACATCTAAAGGTGGATTTCTAAGTGGTGACTCTTGGACTTCCATTATGGTCTTCTAATGTATTCATCTAAGTTGTAATCTAATGTTAATATCTAAGTTCAATCTAGTGATGTTGTCACCACCTCTAATTGTGTGGTTGGCTGCCCAAGTGTGATTGGTACCTCCTAGTGTGTGTTTGGACATATTGGTGTGGTTGCCGCCTCTAAGTGTGTGGTTGGTTTCCTTTGTGTGGTTGGATGCACACCCAAGCTTGTTGATATACCTAAATGTCTCATGGGTCTATGTTGAAACAAAGGGGAGGAGGTATCCCCATGTGGCCTCCATTGGTTTGGGCTAACCTAAATGCCTGACTTACTAGTAAAAAACATTGTGGCAAAGACTGTTGTTGTAGAGGACCACTCAATAGGTACTACTTTCATGGGGAAGACACACTGCCCAGGATGTATCAACAAATTGCACAAAGAAATCAATAACACACCTTGCAATGACAATGATTAAAAATGGCTATAAAAGTTAGAACAAAATGTCATGAATTGTGATCCCAAGGTTGTGTTCTCACAAAGCCAATAGGTCCAACAAATAACAGAGATGGGGTTGAAAGGATCAACTATATAAATGCCTCCATGGCCTCTCATATTGGATTTCCTTTACTAGTTTTGCACAACATCCATGTTTGCACTACTCTTAATACTACATTCCCATCAAAATATTGTTATCGACATTTCTAACAATTGTAATAATTTCCACTCACCCTACAATAAATTTTCTATATTCACCTCTACATGGTATGCTCTCCCTTAAGTCATCTATCCCTTTCTTCATTTTTCTATGATATTATTGTTTTAATCAGCTCCACTGACCTTGATCTTTATGCTGAATCTTTATGCTTAATCTTTTGTAGTTATAAGGTGTTTACCCCTCTCAACCCTCTCCCCCATCCCTAATGACTCGCTTGGCATTTTGATCTATTCATAGGGAAACAAAACACACCATGTTTATAATTTAGAAGGTCTTGACAGGGGATGATAGATGATAAATGCAGCTAGACCCTAAATTAGTTATGATCTGGGATGTGAGACACTAGAATAGACAAATAGAAATGCTTTCATAATCTTTCCTTTAGTACTTGCAAAAATTGTTTGCCTCGATGTATAGCCATATTTGAGAAAGTGTGGTGCTAATGGGCATTGTTAGGAGCCTACCATATATATATATATATATATATGAAGCTTCTTTGATGATAGTCCCCTAGGTTGGTTTGACAATATTAGAAAGGAGGTACTAAGGGGTAGTGGATGCAAAGTAATTGATTTTTGTGTCCAATGCAAACTAAGTTAGATGTAAGCTAAGTATGCTGCCATCTAAATTCAATGCAAACTATAAGGTGAGAAGTGATAGATGTTGCTTGTTGAATTGATGCCGGCCTTGGAAAGTTGTAAATTTCAACTTTCAAACTAGAGGCAAGATTGCATGTGCAATCAAGTTTCAGGGACAAGTTTGCATATTCGATCTAGTCTAGGAAGGGGAATGTCCTAGAAACTAGGTTAGGCATGTTTTGAATTGGAGGATATGGCATGACAGAGTGTAAAATTTAGGTTTGGAGTGAGTGAGTGAGCCAAAAGACCCAAAATATGTGCTTGAACTATGCATCTAGGACATCCATGCAAAGTGGCATAAAATGAGAGAGGAAAAGGTAGAGGCATGCACTTTTCTCCTCTACAGGATTATTATATTCCTCACACCTCATTAATCATAACCGAAAATTGTGCCATATGTGGCAAACCAATTACAACTTAGTTTTCTTTTTTCCTTTTATTAACTAAGTGATTGGCTTGGGTATATTGGTATGCGAAAATATTTTGGAGGATAGGTTCATTTTGGGAATGTCCATAAAGAAAAATAAAAAATTCATAACTGTATATATTTGCAGCCTAAAAATAGGAATTTTCAAGTTTAGAATGCCACATAACATGCATATAATAGACAAAATTTCCATAAAAATTAATTATACTACTTTGAGGTCAATTTGTCAAACTTGAATGTCATGATAGATAGTCATTGTTCAATATGAAAATAATAAAATCAGCAATCAATGTCATGTAGGTCTTCATAAAGAGCATCATCATCATCATTAACATTAGATGATGTAGGTAGATTAGAAGAATCATGAGCAGTGCCACTAGCACTTGAACTAAAAGTATATTGGCCATTTTACTCTCCAAAAAATGAAGATTGTTGGGCAGCAAAAGCATTGAAGTCAGCTTGCTTTGGCTATAGATTCAGCATCTTCATTTGTCCCTTCTTTGTAGTCATTTTGTTTGTGCAAAAGAAGACACAAGTTGGAATGCATAAAGTAACCCCTCAACCTTTTTTGATGCCAATCGATTGCTCTTTACTGAGTGTTGGAGTATGTACTCTAGTCCATTTAGATAAGATAAAACTTTTAGAGAGTTTCAGATTAAAAATTTACAACTTGCAATAAAAATTTAATCTCAAGAGGTTGTAGGTGTTGGAATGTTTGGCCATGGAGGTACTGCCAATTGTAAGCATCCTTGTTATAAGTGTTACACATAGTAGAAATACTTTGTCCATTGAATTGTACAAAATTAGCAAACTCATTTGAAATTATATCCTCCAAATCATGATCAGGGAGAGTTTAGCAAATGCTAGCTTGTACCCTTTGCTGAGCTCAACATCTCTATATGGTGCAATGCTCCTTGACAAAGAAAGGATCGTAGTATTGTAGAATTTTAGGGTCAATGCAATGGCAAGAAACTGCAGAAGGGTAGTCATTTTGTTCCACTACTCAACAAGAATTGTGTGCAATTGTTTGAAGAAACTTTCTTTAGGATCTTGCTCTTTCTCATTTATGGACTTCATCTTTTCAATCATTGAGTTGATGCCAATCTTGGCTTATCCAAATCAGTATAATGGATCATAGGCATGATGGGCTTGATGAAACTCAGATTTTCACACAATCCCACTAAGTATCATCTTGGATCAATTGCCTAATACTTGTTGCCCTCTTAGTGTTGGATTGCTTTCATACTGACCAAAGTTGGTTGATGACCATGCTAGAAAATCCCAAGGTGATGGTATTGGAGGTGAATTGGGTCTTAACAAGCTATTGATAAATAAAACTAAAAAACCTAAAAACAAAGAAGAAAACATAATGTTTGAAAGATAATTGATTGAAGTGATAAGTAAAATTGTATTGTTCCAGTTATCTTCAACAGCCCCAAGTTCAAGAATGATTTGAATATGGCTTGCGACATGTGGTGGTTGGTGATGAACATTTGAATCTCTTCAGCCTTGGTATACACATGTTTGATCCAATCAATTTTGTTGCCAGTCTCTTGTAGCATAAGGTTGAGCAAATGGATGGCACAAGGCATCCAAAAGATGTGTGAATAGTGTTCCTCAACCAACAAACTAGCTTCTTTGCATTTTTTTGCAATTTTGTTGCCAATCTCTTGTAGCATAAGGTTGAGCAAATGGATAGCACAAGGCATCCAAAAGATGTGTGAATAGTGTGCCTCAACCAACAAACTAGCTTCTTTGCAATTTTTTGCACTGTCCATTATGGCTTGGACAATGTTATTAGGCATCACATAAAGGTTTGGGTAAAGATCCCTCAATGGTGAGGCCTCCGACCATACATCCTCAACTTGAATTGTACTAGGCACATTAATCCTTCAAACTCTTAATCTTGTATTTGCAATGGTCAAGATCCATGCAAATTGTTGTACCCAAAATTAATTTTGGCATTCTCAGATAAATTCGAGTTTCAAATCTTGTTAAAATGCCATGTTGAGCTGTTTTAGGTCAAACCAATCATAGAATCTTGGTGGTTTTCTGTCAAGGAACACATGTACAAAATTCTGGAAAATTGAAAATTAGGGTTTTTTCCCCTATTTTCAGGGAAATCCCCCGAAAATAGGACCTTCCCAGAAATGATCGAAAATGATTTTGATAGGCTTAAAAGGCTTCACGATCACATTGGTCAAGTCAGAATCATCAAAAGACACGTTTTACTCTGGTGGGTCTATTTCTCTTTTTCAGGAACGAAGTTAGGAGCTCCACAACCATTAATGGCAGATTGGCCAGTACCAGGCGCTGAAAGTTAAGCTTCAAAAGCTTCAACGATACAACCATGGCGGAAAAGGTCAAAAAAGATGCTGTTTGACGAAGGAGATTCCTGAAAACGAAAAAAGTCAAAATTTGACTAACTCTGGAGATGTTACGAAGGGGAGATTGCTCACATGTTGAAAAGGCGCCTTCTTCAAGTAGGGGCGCCCATGATCTTTGAAGGTCAAATGCAGTCAGTAAGATCATCCGAAGCAGTCATTCTCGGCGTTTGATTGCTGGCTCAACAGTGAAACAAACATCCAGATCATCTGATGAATAGATCACAAGCAGCTGCTGACGAAGCAAAAAGAGGCAGTTCAGGAAATATCAAGAAACCGGCCAGCTGATCTACTAAAGTTCAAGAAAAAGATTTTTCAAAAGAAAGGCTCTTCTTTCTGCGCGACCTCCGTGATGTCGACATAAATGGACAAAAGGCTTCCTGGTGATATCTTTCTCACCCCAAGCAGATCCTAAACGAACTCCAAAGCATCAACACCTAATGAGTACCAACGGATAACTGATCAAAGGCAACTTGTCGATAGAAACAATCAAGCAGCGCGTAAAGTTTCTTTTCTGCTGAGGGGCTTCTGGATAAAGGAACCCTAAACTCAAATCCGTGCTTTCTTAAGACAAACAATTTTGGCGGCGTAGCCGGCAATTCGATGAGACATCGTTAAATCATCCGACCTCCTCGGGATCAACGTAAAAATCCGTGATCAAGGCACGAGAGGTCATTTCAAAAAAGCTGAAGAACGAAGATTGAAAAATCACTAAGGCATTGGCAAAAGCACCTTTTCTTGCGAAAGGCGCCCATTCTTTTGGAGCCTTAAACTCAGCTTTTTATCAAATAGTCTCCCAGGCACTTCTCTCCAGTTTGGATCCAGCTCCGCAGTGAATGTGTCCGTGACGTCTCAGGATCAACAGACAACGCTAGATTCAGGATCAAACAGAGGGGTTTTCAGGAGAATAATACTTTAAAAACTTGCAAAAGACCAAAAGGGACGCCTAAAAGAAGTCAAGGGTCAATTGTTGACTAAAGTCAAGAGCTTTTTGAGTTAAAGTTGGCTAAAATGCTCCACGATTGGTGGAAATCACCTTTTAAACTTTAGATCAAGCCCAAATCACCTTTTGAGCTTGAGTCAGTTTCCCAAATTTGTGGATCTGAAGCTTAAACATATATATTCAAGGAGAAGGCGTCCCACTTCATTATTTCATTGCAGGTTGAAAGATAAAAACAGCCACAAGCTCTCAAGGACGCCATTAAAGATCTGAAGGAGGTTTTCATCAGTTCTTCATTTTTCTTCCAGATCTGAAGCAGGAAAGGATTGCTATTTTGAGGATTGGACCAGAGATAGATTTTTTCAAGAAGATCAGATAAAACTTCCAATCCACCTTCTGTCTATTTCCTCCCTTCTTGTCTTAGGTTTTCTTGCATCTGACAGAAAAAGCAACAGGCTACATCAAATCAGATCAACTGGGTAGATTCAGCATCATTTTCCAGAGAAACCCATCTCGACAAATTTTCCAAAATCAGCAAACTTGCTGCCCCTATTTTTGGGGGTTTTTCCGAAAAAGTTTCAGAATCCAAATTCTGAGGAACTGGGTTTGTTCAGCATTGAAGCACGAACAAAACCCATGTGCCAGATTTTTTTCCGAAAAATACTTCTCGGCAGAGCGCTATTTTTAAGGGTTTCCGAAAATCATCTGAACTAGGTCAAGCTTACAGTCAATCTTCAAGTTTTTCAGGATGCAGTACTCCCAGGTGCAATACGAGACCAAGACGGTCTTACTCCATGATTACCTGAAAATAGTTGACACAAATCTGCACCAAGTAAATCCGGTGGTCGATTTGGAGCAGCTAGAAGGCATGAATCAAATAACATTGCAGAATATCGAAGAATCCGGGTTGCTACAGGCCGCATCAATTCCCATCACACTACAAAGCGTAGAGCTTGTAATTGCTTGTATCAAGCATTACAACCCTACCACCAGAGAAATCAGAGCAGCAGATGGAAGAATTGTTTGCAGTTTAAAACCTCAGGATATCGAAAGATGTTTTGATATTCCATCACATCCTAATAGCAAAGTCATATCATTGACGGAATGTGAAAAAGCATTTGAGACAGCTAAGGACAAATGTCAAAGGATTATGGCCGAAAAATGGCTAAAAGTGACAAAGGCAAACTTGCCTAAGCCATTAGGACGAGGAGAATGCAAAGATGAGTACGCAGTGTTAATCACTCTACTCAATAGAATCACTAGAGAAGAAGATGGTCGTCAATTTCAGCCATGGATGTACTATGTCATCGCTAAAATCATTGGCAGAAGGGAATACTATGAATGGGCCACTTTGATCAGTGACACACTCCACCGAAAAATCACTAGGTATCTGGAAGCTCATAGGTTCCACATGTGCTCTTACCTGGTATACTTGATCGCCTTCCAAGGTGAATTCAGGTTATTGAACAATGTGGGAACCTTAGGTGTGCAGAAGGTTCACGAACATTTCACACATCTTGAGTTTACTCAAGCGGAAAGGCACTTCAAGAAAACAAGTGATCTCTTCACCATGCACACAGTACGTGAGCTTAACCATGAGATGCACGTGCGTATTTCACAGACAGCCAGAGAGGCAATGGCAGATTGGGCAGATTGGTTCATCCAATTTCCTACATTCTCCTACATACGCGTGTATGGCTACATTGGCCACCCCGCCATGCTACCAAGATACCCTTCAGATAGGGTAGTCTTCACGGAATTCCTGAGGCAGTTGTCCGAGGTTCATGTCTACTTACGCTTGAAGAGGAAGACTGCTGTTAACTTTCCCGTTGAAATGGGACTATATAGATGTGGATTCGCAGCAGATGCAAAGATGATGGGTCAAGAAACGGCGAGGTTCAACCTCAAATATCTCATTGATAGAAGGTCCTATGATCCCAGAGGACTCTATGCAGCACACCTTGAGCAACACTCGTCACATAAGTCTTCTATGGAAGATTATTGGGTGAATTGTAAAGACGAGTATGAAGTGCGGAGAAGGAACTACAGCAGATTCAGACTCCCACAAATTGCTGATTTCATGTCAGCAGACATTGAAGGCCTGTCAGATGATGAAGGGGAAGTCATTCTCCCCTCATTCTTCGCAGATTCAGTTGACTCCCAACCGCTCCCGAGAGTGGATTGGTATGCCAAAGAAGACACATCTATAGAAGAAAGAACGAGTAGAGTGGTTAGAAATAGCCAACTCTATCTCGACAGCAAGAATTCTAGGAAGGTGATACCTCACAGAACAGAGCCGCCACAGGTTCAGTCTACACCACCTTCCACTTCAAGAAGGAAACCTAGACAGAAACAATGGTGCAATCCTCCCCGAGGGATGAGGATGTCCAAACCTAGAACACAGAGGACACCAGTGGAGAAAGCCACACATAGTCCTGACATAATCATGGGTACTGCTGCCCCAGAACAAAGAGTAGAGACTGCTATCCCTGATTCAGCAGAAGTTATCACAGAGGAACCAGCAGCAGTAGTTGTTGAAGAACCAGTGGCTGAGCCAATGGCGGAAGCAACGACAGTAGAAGCAGCAGTAGAAACGCTGCCTGTTATGGAAACAGAGCCACCTACATCACCAGTGTCACAACATACACAAGTCCTCATCGACTTGGATTCGCCACCGAGAGACATTGCTCCAGCACAGTCTCACACATCTAGCGTTCAAGGGCCTCACGTCCCTCCTAGTGAAGTTCGCCGAGACTCTATTTGGCTCGAAGGCTTCCTAGGAAGGAAGAGGGAGAAACCCTCCTATGAACTTGACTTTACCGAATTCGACCACGTCTCACAAGACATGCCGGCGAAAAGGTTGAAGAATCAAGTTCACAGAGAAAGGAATGCAGAATGTGAGATCATCATAGAGACTGCCGCTCCACCAGTAGAGAAAAGCATACACGAGGTTCAAGCAGAGGACTACACTTTGTCTCAACTTAACCTCGGGAAGACTACACGACAGGTGGAGGCGGATCTTCTCGGAATAGCTTCGGTGAGCGCACAAGAAAGAATGGCCAAGGATGGTAAAGAAAAGGCAGCCTTAAAGGCTGAGAATCAGAAACTGAGGTCTTACATAACCAGCTTGATACATGGCACACCAAACGTCTCAGCCTTACCAGCAGGACTACTAGATCTCCCCGCCGAACAGAATCATCGGCAATTGTTAACATTCGGCAAACACTTGAGAAATCAGGTGGAAGAGTTTGTTCTCAAGGGTAGATGCGTACTGGGAAACCTATACCAGTTACGAGATAGAGCACATGATCTTCGTGTGGAGATCCAGCAGTCGGAACAGAAGATTGCAGAAAAGAGGCTTGAAGACGAAAGCACAATTGCAGATTTGCAATTAGCATATCAATCAGTATACTCTGAGGAAAACAAGCAACATCTTTTTGCTTGGAAGGAACAATTAGCGTACAAGGTGAAAGCCTACGACGCCCATTCAGTAGAGATGATTGAT
>VDFB02215828.1:0-10057 GCA_007258455.2 Sequoia sempervirens
TGCAAACACCATTAAACTTTGAATTACACGCTTCCTCAAATCCAAGGACAACTTGCAAACCACATACCACACTTCATCACGATCTATAATATTCCTCTATTCTCCTAAAATCCATAAAACTCCTTCGCAACAACTCACATCATCAAAATGTACACGCCCAGTACACTCAAACTGCACTGCCAAACACTACAACTTTACAATCCAACTTCCAGAGTACCAAACAACAAATCCTCTTGACATAGGAAAGAGATCAACCTCATCAACATACCTTCAAAATTGCAAGACCTGAATAAAAACCTCAGAGAAATACATGGATCAATAAAATTTCTCCCAAACACCTCTGTAAACAACACTGCAAAACCAATTCACACATTGGTGAACATAACTTCCTCTAAACTTTGATACAAAAGTCAAAATTTTGGATATAGAAACTTTGAACACATCTATCCAACATATCCAAACCACATAAACAAATATTCAACCCAGAAGAAATGTGAAGAAAAACCAGAACACCTCTACAACAACATGTTTCCTTATTTTATCAATTTTCTCAATATCCTTGACATCTATTTACAATAAATAGAAGCTTATCAAAGAAACACCAGAGGTTAACATCAGAAACTTAACTGATGTCAACATAATGCAACTAATCAAAGAAATGCAATCTTTTCTCAACCACTGCACTACTATCGTCAATGACAACATAGGCTTGTTGACATCAATGACAACACAGGCTTGTTGACATCAATGAAAACACCTTCATACTTGCAACATATTCGAGAATGACTCGGGTTACTTTTCTCAAAGAAATTTAATCAGAAGCTTTAGATAAGTTTAAGGCATTCAAAGCTATGGTTTAGAATGAAATGGCTATGAAATTAAATGTTTGAGATCTGGTAGAGGTGGAGAGTTCACCTCCAATGAGTTTAACACTTTTTGTGAAGATCATGGAATAAAGAGGTATTTATTAGCCCTGGGGACTCCTCAGTAGAATGGAGTTGTGGAAAGAAAGAATAGGAATATTCAGGAAGCAACAAGGAAAATGATGAAGGAATCAAATCTATCAAATGACTATTGGAGAAGCAATTCATACTGTATTCTACATACTTAATAGAGCATAAGCAAGGAAAAATAGTTGAAAGAATCCTTATGGGTTGTGGTGTGGAAGAACCCCTATTGTGAAATATTTCAGAGTGTTGGAAGAAAATACTATATCAGAAGAGATGAATAAAGCTTAGGAAGGTTTGATGCAAGATATGATGAAGGAATCTTTCTTCGATATTCTATAAGAAGCAAGGCTTACTAGTGCTACAAAAAGAGGCTAAAAAGGATTGTTGAAAGTGCAAGTGTCAAAGTGGATGAAGACTTACATAAAATTTTAGTGATGATATATGGATATGAATCAGATGCTCGTCCTCTCGTAGAGAAGAAGAGAAAGATGAAGGTAAGGAAAAAAAAAGTGTAGGTTGAAGAGGAAGAAGCTCTGGAAAAGATCCCTAAAACCCCTGAGTATATGTAGAAGAATCATTGAAAAGATCATATTGTTGGTGACAAGAGTAGAGGGGTGAAGCCACAATAGTGGTTTACAATTTGATGGAGGAAGGAAAACTCACAAAAAATGAGTCCATGGCAAAAAAATTGATTTTAGGGGTTCAAACGAACTTGTTGGTTCGAATGAACCAAAAAAGTTTTCAGTCGAACCAGGGTTCAAGTGAACCAAATTAATACATGCAGGAACAAAAAAAATTGGAAACCCCTTTTGGGAAGGGGGTTCGGCCAAACTTGGGTTCGACCAAACCACCCTTTGCCCTCATTCTCCCCCTTAGGCACTTTGAAAACCTAAATTTTTAAACTTTGAAGCTCGGGTTGAGGATGAAAATGGAGGATTCTTCACAAACCCAACTAGAATCAGGTAGTCCTCAAAACAATCTATCCAGCGAATATAATTTTAATATTTTTTGGTTTTATTGTATTTGTTTTTTAGTTTTATTAAACATGGTTTTTCATCAAAATGAGGTCTTTATTACATGCATGTGGAAAATGAAAATTATCAAAAAATAAAATTTAAAATGTAAAGTGCACCAGATGAAGTCCTTGATCCAACAAAAAAAAAAAAATTGAATTTTGATAAATACAAAAAAAAAGTTATACGTTATATCCCAATTCGCTATATACGAATTATGTGGTTTTGACTTGAAACTTGATTAGAAAAATATTAAATAAAAACTAGTAGACACTATATATCAGATTCAAATCTAAATTCAAAAGTGAATTTATCCTTCATGGAAAAAAAAGTTATCGTTATCTGGTGTAGACACTTTTTTTTAAAATGTTGTTTCCTGAAAAAGAAACTAGTTTCATGAGGAGATGGAAAAGTGCAATCTAATTCCAAAATTTTAAAAATATATTTTAAAACCTACAAACAAAATGTGTGAGACTCTGGTTGCATCATCTTGAATTCCCCTACATGGTTTAGGCGCTAGCAGGTGTACGAATGTGAAGATTTAGTTAAAAATAATAATTCCAGTGTCCAGTTTGGCCTAAAATTGTAAACCACTATTATGGGATCACCCAGAGGTGTATTCACAAGATGAAAGACTACTATGATAGAATAAAAAGTAAACTTATGTTTACTTTCCAAATTTGAACCTAAAATAGTGATTGAGGCATGCAAAGATGAATATGGGATCAAGGCTATGGAAGAAGAATTGATGCAAATTGAGAAGAATCGGACTTGGGAACTTGTACCAAGACTAACAAACAATAATATGATTGGAACTAAGTGGGTATTTTGAAACAAGCTAAATGAGAGTGGAGAAGTGATGATAAGCAAGGCAAGACTTGTGTGTAAAGCCTACCACAAGTGGAAGGAATAAATTTTGAGGAGACATTTGCCTCGATGGAAATAATGGAAGATATTTGGATGTTTTTGGCTTTTGTAACACATAAAGATTTCAAATTCTATTACATGGATGCAAATTCTACATTCTTGAATGGTGAGTTAGAAGATGTTTACATTGAAAAACTAGAAGGCTTTCAGTTATCAAATAATCCTAATATGGTATGTAGATTGAAGAAGGCATTATATGGACTCAAGCAAGCTCTTAGAGCTTGGTATGCAAGATTGGATGGGTACTTATTGTAGCAAGGATTCAATAAAAGGTACCATATATAGTAATATTTATTTGAAAGTTATAAATAAATAAAATCCTAATTGTGGTTGTGTATGTTGATGACATAATTTTTGGAGATAATGAAGCAATGTGTAAAATATTTGCAGAAGAGATGCAGAAAGACTTTGAGATGTCTATGTTTGGGGAGATGAATTTCTTGCTTGGACTTCAAATTAATCAGACAAAGAAAAGGATATTTATTTCACAATCTAAGTATGTCAAAGAAATGTTGAAGAAGCTTGGGATGGAAGACTCTAAACCGGTATGTACTCCTATGGTTACTAGTTGCAAACTAAGAAAGAATGATGAATCTCCTAAGGCTGATCAAAGCAAGTATAAATCAATGATTGGAGAACTGTTATATCTAACTATTACTAGATTGGATATCATGCATGCAGTTTTTCTTGTGGCTAGATTTCAAGAAGATCCTAAAGAGTTATATGTGGCAGTAGTAAAAAGGATATTTGGATATTTAAAAGGCACTTCAGAACATGGTTTGTGGTATCCAAAGGATACTAATTTCTCTCTAAGTGCTTACAAAGATGCAAATTGGGTAGGTTGTGTGGATGACAAAAAAAGTACAAGTGGTGGTGCATTCCTTCTTGGAAATAGGGTGGTGTCTTGGCTAAGCAAGAAGCAGGATTCAATGTCATTATCTACTACACAGGCATAATACATTGATGCAACATCATATTGCACACAAGTGTTATGGATGAAGCAAACTTTGACGAATATCAGAGTGGTATATTATGAATCTATTTATATCTTAAATGTGATAATACATATACTATTAATATTTCAAAGAATCTAGTAATGCATTCAAGGACAAAGCATATTTCAATCTGATATCACTTTTTGAGAGAAAAGGTTGTAGAGAATGAGGTGAAGTTGCAGTATGTGGTTATTAAGGATCAAGTTGTAGATATCTTCATGAAGGATCTTCCTAAGGATACTTTTGAGCCTCTTTGAGAGAAGTTGGGAAAGTTAGTTGTTCTCATCTGATGCATATGAGGTTGTTATCGTTTAGATCTTCAAGATTCATATTTACTGATGTTGGTGTAATACTGGTGATTAGATATAAGATTCTTGTTGTTAAAGAAGAGGTTGTTATTGTAGATATGTAGCTATTACATCAATATAAAAGCATGTTGTGGGATTATGTAAAGGTGTAAGAATATAGAGCGTAGTTAGTGTAATTGTAGAGTAGTTATTATCCTTTATAGGTGTTTTCGGGGAGATATATGTGTGATTTTATATCAGTAATTGAAAATCCCAGAATAAGAAGAAGAGAATTATGAGAAGAGATGCCAGATTCGGTAGGTCAACTGATAATATGGTTTCATTGGTGAGGAGGAAGGAAATTTAATTTTTCCTCTCCCCATACTCAATGGGTTCAGTCGAACAACCTTTTATGTTTGATCAAACCCTAAAACGCAAACAAAAAAAATTAATATTTCAGGGGGTTCAATCAAACATGGGTTCGACTGAACCCCCTGAAATATTAATTTTTTTTTTTTGCGTTTTAGGGTTTGGTCGAACATAAAAGGTTGTTCGGCCAAACCATAGAGTTCGACCGAACCCATTGAGTATGGGGAGAGGAAGAAAAATCAAATTTCCTTCCTCGTAAAATTTGTAAACCACTATTGTGGTTTGACCCACACTACTTCAGGCCTTACACAAGCATCAACTCTTTCCAACACTTTCTCTTTCTCATGAATTCTCTACTTCTTAATTCATAAGGTTTTTCAATTAACTCTCTCCCCCTTTGATATAAATCACACATACTATCTCCCCCAAAGGAAACACCTATAAGGGACAATAACTACTCTACAATTACTTTTTCTTTTATTGCACTCTATATTCTTCACACCTTTTTTGCACACTACACAACATACTTTACCAATTAGCAATAACTGCACATATCCACACAATGACAACACTTACTCCCCCTAACAACAACAACCAAGGATGCTACTATCTATTCACCCTAAGAGGTAGCCACCAACATCAGTCCAAAACAAGGAATGAATCTTGAGATCTACTAGACTGATGCATATCCTTATGCATCTAGTTGAAAGGAGGTTCGACTGAGCCCCTTGAAATAAGGCATAAAAAAAAATCCGAAATTGTCACTGTCATTTTTTTCTTTTTTCTGCTTTCCCTGTGCTCTGTGCGTGTGGCGAATGGTGAACATGAACATCAAATGGTGAATGGAAAACTTGACTTCATCTCTTCAGCGAATGGCAAACTCGACTTTATCTCTCCACAGTTCATCAACCTGACTTGCATATCTCACCAGGTTTGTAAATTCAAATTTCATAGACTTCAAAATTCGTTTGTTTGTTAAATTTCTAAACCCTAAATGCGAAATTTTTCAAATTTGTTGATTTGAAACTGCATTTGTTTGAAAGTTTCTAAAGCCGTTTCAACATACACTATTTCTATGATACATTTCTACTCTGCCAAAAAATTAACATGCCATGTCTATGCTTCCACATTTTGCATACATTTATACCTAGGCACCTCTAATTTATTTGAGGCAATATATCAAACAATTCATTAACAAATTTATTTGAGGCATTATATCAAACAGTTCATGGTAATTTTTGATGGAGTATGATAGAAATAGTGTTTCCATTGTATGCACCCTATATCAAACAATTCATTAACAAATTTATTTGAGGCATTATATCAAATAGTTCATGGTAATTTTTGATGGAATATGATAGGAATAGTGTTTCCATTGTATGCACCCTATATCAAATAGTTCATTAACAAATTTATTTGAGGCATTATATCAAAAACACTATTTCTATCATACTCCGTCAAAAACACTATTGAAAATTTATTTGAGGCATTATATCAAACTGTTCATTAACAAATTTATTTGAGACATTATATGAAACAGTTCATGATATAAAGTTTAGGGTGCATACAATGGAAACTTGGATAAAATTGTTCATATTTTGCCTTTGAGTCTTATGACATTACTCCAAAAACGGTTGGTGAACTAAATGTATGAATCACATTATCATTTCACATTATGGTTCTTAGATCATGATCTTCACATTATATACATTTTACATAATGGTTCATCTTATTATGTTTTACAATATATACATTTTACATCATGCTTTCACATTTTATAAATAAAATTTCTTGAAGCTAATTAAGGCTTTGAGTTGGGAAACTTTAATATTATTGCTCATTCTTAATCTATAAAAAATTGAATTAATTTAATTATTTTTGGTTCAATAAGGTAGTTGGGAATGGTGGATTGAATAATTAGGGCTTTACAATGGTTTTTTCATGAGTGGACCGTATGGATAATTTGTTACATGGTTTCAACTTAATTTTTTGTTTTGTGAAATTTGGATTGGTCTTTGTTTTTAATTAATTGAATAAATTTAGAGGAAAGAAACTAGATTGTTTGAATGAAATGTATAATAAAATAGTTCTTTTAGGATTAGAAGGAATGAATGTATTATTAAATTTTCTATTTTACAACTCAAAAGAGAATAAAGAAAAGGGTGTGCCTTGTTTGTTGTTAATTTTTATTTAGTAAAAGTGAATGAGAACCATTCAAATGAAAATAAACCTCCATTACAAAAGTCTTAGGATGTCTAAATCCTAGAATGAACTCCTCATGTTTCCTCCTAAATGGGTGTTTTATTTTTTAATAGAGTTCATACATGAATTAGCCCCTATATCTAGAGATCCCTATCAAACAAACACTTCATATTTGCATGAATTAAAGGATTGAACCTAAATGACATTTTAAAGAAAGGATTTATATGTTCTAGTGTCTTGTCATGGGATGCTCCAACTATTTTTATGAAAAAGAAAGATAAGACACTTTTCCAAGTTGTCTTGATTATGTATGTTCAATAAATAAACAATTAACATTAATATCCACTACCTAAAATAGATGACTTATTTTACTAATTGAGAGGGGTGGCCATATTTTAAAAAACAGGTCTAATATTCAATTACAATTAGCAAATAATAAAAGGAGGAATACATTTATAAAACTACATTTAGAACTAGGTATAGGACATCAAAATTATATGTTTGAGGCAATGCATATAAGACACCCATATACAAAATAGTACAAAAGAAAGAGAAAAAATGTAAAGAATGCACTTGTAACCTATACTTGCTCGAGCATTAAAATTTTGAAATTAAACATAAAGAATAATAGGATTTATAAATTAAATACATGAGGCTATTATATAATATAAAAAAAGACTATTTTAAAGTTTAAATTTATATTTTAATTTTAGGGTAAATACTTTTGGTTGAATTTATGAATTAGAAATAGAAATTTTGAAAGGGCCCCACCCTTTTACAAAGACCAATAAAGAGACAAAAAATGATCAATCATGTTGGCATGGAACAACAACAAGAAAAATATAGTTGTAAGTTAGAAAAATAACATCCAATTAGAAATACTCCACCAATAGTGGAAATGTATCTAATAAAGAGGTTCGTTTTCCCAAAAACATTAGTAGATCTATCATTTCACAACTTGAATCCAAAATTCTTCAAGGAACTATATCTTATTGTGAACCTTATCATTTTCCATGAATTCAAACCTATTTCAGGTTTGTAATGGAGTTTCCATCTTTAGTTTCCAAACTTGAGACCAAAGGGAATACATGGTTCCTATAATCTTCTAAACTTGAACCTTCTTCATGTTTTTAAATTATTAGAAGAAATTCCAAGAGGTGAATGTTGCAATTCAAGAGAATGGTAGAGGCAATGAACTCCAACTAATCCATTCGTAACATGATTCTTGTCTCTACCAATCTCCTCTAAATTTCTCTTGACAAGACCTTCTAAATTAGTCATGTCTACAAGAGGACCAACCACCCCTCGATTATGCTCAAATGGAGTCTCAACCAAATCCTAAGGTAAACAAGGCTCCATCTCATCCTTATGCATTTTGTTCAACCTTTCCTGCCTCTAAAATTCCTAAACCTATAAAATACATAGCTATCTACACATGACAACATGGTGAAAACACAAGAAAATCCTATAGCATGACATGTTGAACCCAAATAACCAAATTCAAAAATAATTTAATCTATAAGTATAAATAGTTTGATGGTAGAAACTTTATACATATAAAAATATGATACATGTGTGATTATTTTTCTTTCCACTCTATAAATTTTTGATTTGCTTGGCTATATAATTGAGATGATTCACTCATAATGTAATGATAAAAATTTAGTATGTATGAAAGAAATATTTTTGAGACATCAAACTACCATTCTACATAACTCTCACATGGAAATAAGAATATTATTTTATTTTAACTAAAGAAATTGTGTGTACTCTATCTTGAAAATTACTAATTAATTTTGAATTATATAATTATAATTTAAAATAAGAGCATCCTTTGTAACATGGAATGGATAGGTTAATTTTAATGAAATAAAATATGTTTTTATATTAAGAAAAATTTATAAATATATGGAACTCATACATCAAGAGAAATTGACTAAGATGTAACTATGTATGAGAATTAAGATGCTTGAATAATTTATATACCTTCTTTCAATAATTAACATTATAAATTAATACTTGGTTCATATTGTATACCCACCTCCCAATGGTCTTGGAATGGATGCATTTAGATGGAGAAGGATTTCAAAAGGCCTTAAAGTGTAATTTCAGGGACCTCAAAGGCATGATATATAACACATGAACTCTTTATTTATGAAATTTGGTCTTTAGTTGTTGGCTTCTAGTATGAATGTTATCTATAAGGTGGAATTCTTAGTTGAGACTCTCAATCTTCCATTGTTGGTTTCTAGTGTGATTATACAATATGCTTGCCATGTATTAATTTCTAATGTTAATTATTCAAAGAAGGTTTTTTTTCATAAGAAGAGACCTATGTTGACATATTCCAAAGCATGTTATTATCCATAGTGCATGACACTTCTTCACATCTCTACCAAGTTCTAAACAGATACAGATCTACCATTTCCATGGAGGAGATTGATGATTTAAAAAGAAAATATCATGCCATTTCTTTCATGAGAAGTCATGTTTGCATTCATTATTTGCAACTTCCATCTTCATGCAAAAATAAATTATGTTATCGTTATGTGCCTGATATTAACAAATCAATACCTTCATTTGAGCATGATCGCTAACACAAAGGTAAACGAGTGGAAACAAAAGAAATCTCGGTTAATGGCTTTTAGCATGTTGGTGGAAAATCAATCTTTGAAAGTGGCTTCCTAGCTTATCATTCTTATGTTTAGTATGGTTTTGTAATCTCCATTGTGTTATGTATTCGGGTCACGGGTATATCTAGTATGATGTCTTCTGTTGGGTATTTTGGGTGCATAAGAGAATGTGCATATGTTTTGATGTATTCAACCAAATGTGCTTTTGTAACATTGTGTAATCGTGCTATCATTTGTACTAGGACCTCACTGGTCTTTTGATATTTTGTAAAATCGAGCACTAAACTGCAATCGGGTTTTCTTGTCGGTTCTTTTCCTGCCAGATAGTCCACCAACCAGCTATATGTAAAAATATTATATATAAATAAAATTATAAGTGGTCTCCCACTTTTGCTTTAAAAAAAAAGTTCTTGTAAATGTACACATCTTTTTCCTTGACATAGTTGTTATTTCTTAAAATATTTCTTATGATTTTTCATAATGTTGGTCAATACTTTACTATAAATATTGTATAGTCATGCTCTTAAATGTCATAAGAATATGTCATAAGAGGGTTTCATCTTATAAAGCTATGATGATATTATATGCTCTTAGAACATCTTAGACACCTCCCAAAGCATTCAAAAAATGACAAATAACTACCAACACAAAGTGAGATGCCTCATTTCCTAATATGAGGAC
>VDFB02215829.1:0-29063 GCA_007258455.2 Sequoia sempervirens
TATACACCTTAAAATGGTCACATCACATTGTCTGGTAATTAATTAAATATTTTAAATATTTAATTAAAATCTTCAAATTCTATTTGCGTATAAATAAATTTAAATAATTTATTTATATTTCTTCATTCTTTCATTTCGATTAAATAAATAAGTTTATTTAATCATCCTTTCGTATTCATTTCTAAATTAATTAAATAAATATTATGATTTATTTATATTAATTATCAATAATCTTTGTTTGAATATCTTATTCAAATAAAATATTATTCTTCTTCTAAATATCATTTATAATTAAATATTCTAAAAATATTTAATTATTTCCTCTAAATCGATTCTTATATCTATTCATAATTAAATATTTCCAAAAATATTTAATTAAATTCTTCTAAATATTTCAAAAATCTTCTAAAGCCACATCATGATTAAATATTACAAAATATTTAATTAATTCTTCTATAGTTTTCAAAAATCAAAAAATCAAATATCAAAAGCAATAAATGAAATTAAATAAATTTAAATATTTATTTAATTTGGGATTTATCTTCAACTCCCGGGAAACAAACTGCCAAAACAAAAAATTAAATTTCTCTGTTCCTGTGCAGGTTTGTTCCTGTGGGTTGAAGACAGGATTCCATCCTTCTCTCCAACCTCTCAACCTCCCCCATTTTCTTCTCCAACCTCTCAATCTCTCACCATTCAAACTTACCAGACAATTCATAGCCGTAGATTCTTGCCAGCAAGGATGAAGCCTGCAAAAATCTATAAATACAGCTACCGGGAGCTCCAAAAGATATAGAATTTTAAGCAAGTAAATTATAGGAAAATTGCAAGTAGCATTAGCATTCATAGAGCATTTTCATAGCAATAGCATAGAATCATAGCATAATAGCAGTAGAATCATGATACATCTCATTCACAGCCCATGTGCATAATCACAGCCCCTGTCCATATCCGTATCAATAATTCCAGTTTCACCAGCATATAGAATAGTTTTCCTTTGCATACTCGTTCTGCAGCAGCCATTTGGAGAAGCTTACACAATCTGAGAGCCAAAAAGCTTCAAAAGAATCTCTGTGGATAGAGAAAAATGGGACGGCACTAAAGAATTTTGTTTGTTTTAATTTAGTTCAATTTCTTTAGAATAATGTTTCATTTAGTGTTTTATGTTTTCATTTAGATTAACAATTAAACATTTACACATTTTTGGCGCCCACCGTGGGGCACTTGCCCCTTTTTAATGTTTTGTTTGCAGTTTTTTTTGACAGGTTACAGAAAAAAAACCTCGGAATAGCGCAAGAAACACGTTTCGGAAGAACACCTCCAGTTTAGCGCCCGTGAAGACTGTTTTAGCGCCCGTAACGAGTCTTTCAGCGCCCGTGAAGACTGTTTTAGCGCTCGTAACGAGTCTTTCAGCGCTCGTGAAGACTGTTTTAGCGCCCGTAACGAGTCTTTCAGCTCCCGTGAAGACTGTTTTAGCGCCCGTAACTAGTCTTTCAGCGCCCGTGACAAGTATTGCAGCGCCCGTAATATGTTTTGCAGTGCAAATTTTTAGAAGACTGTAATTTGTAATCTGTAACTTTAGTTTAGTTTAACTGACTCCGACGCAGCCGCGGACAGTTATTAAAAATTAAAAATTAAAAAAAAAAATTTATCAATCCTAGGGTAGACATCTAAAGCATAAAATTTATCAATCCTAGGGTAGCCATCTAAAGCATAAAATTTATCAATCCTAGGGTAGTCATCTAAAAGCATAAAATTAACCAATCCTAGGATAGACACTTCATCTTTCAATTTGGGTTTAAAATTGAATTTTCTTGTTATGTGAAGCAACATCTTCACTTAGTTAGAAATTTTTTATTTTGGTGCTTAATAATTGAACCCTTGTTTGCTTTGTTCTCGGTGATAGGCCTATGCTCTCCCCTTAACTGGGTGATCAAAATGCCAAACTCATCAATTTTCTTTTATGCAATTTACTGTTTTATTAATACCTTGTAGAGAGCCTGCTCTTGTGGGAAAAGGTACTCACCCAAGAGGAACGACTCAAGTGGGTTCAAGCCAAAGCCAGGCTATTCCATCCCACTATAAAATTTAAAGCAAAATTGGGGAAACCCTCTTTTGACGGTAGTGTGCATTGATAACCATCCCCAAAGCCTTTGTTCTAAAGGTAGGGAGGTCTCTCGAGGGAGTCTATCATTTTCCGCACCGAACGGAAATCCTTACTACGAACCTAGTGTAGTAACTAACCGAGTCAGTTTCTGAACATTGTTTCAATCACAGTGCAGGGGAGGGAAGAATCTACCCCCAAGATACTCACCATATAACTGCCAAGGATTGTTTGCTCAGGGGATCCAGTATCCACTTCCATCACTCTGAGTACGCACCTGGAAAATACAAAAACACGGGCGCCCTTTCGGGGGTGACACGGCTGTGTGAGTCGACGCAGTTTTAAGATGTGGGCTGTTGATTGCTATGATGACCTACTTGAGCATTTAAGAGTGAGTCTGTTTGAAGTGCTTGTCATGTGTAAAACCTGTTAAAACAATTTTTGAAAAACATTTTGGTTACACACTTGATGTTTAACATAGGACTTAAAACAACCGTTTTTAACTTGTTTGATGTATTTACATTACATTAATTTAGATAAAGATCATCCAAAACACTCATTATCATATTGATCAATCTCATGTTACGAGATTGGAAATCTACAAAATTTGTAAAGAAATCCGTTTCCAAAAGGATTAAGAAGCCAAAGAAACCTCTCAACCACAAGAAATTATTGAAGAAACAACAATTCTTATATCAAAGTCGAAAAGTTTTACTTAAATATAGAACTTTTCTTCATAGGTATCATGATTGTGTTAGAGGTCTTTCAGATGATTATGCCATAGAGCCCTTGTATTCACAAGCTTATTTTCAAAGAAGAGCCCTTTCTCAAAGGCATAACCATAGTCAACGCATCCGTTTTAGTTATATTCCCCAACCAGCAATCGAATACTCTACTCGTCCAAATCAAATCTTACAATAGAGAACTTAGAATACATTAGGCATCTATCACTAAATCCATCTTTTTACAAAGCCATGATCAAAACTTCATAAAGTGCAAAAATTATCATTTTCTTGATCTTTTGCTTATATTCCCATTAACAGGATTTTCATCCTTTCACTTAGGGAACAACACAAGCTATAAGATTAGAAAATTTCGTATAAGTCATAGAATTTTCATTCTATTCTAACTTTTATACATACCACATCAATTGCACTATTTCACTTTTTTTTTATCAAAAGTAAGTAAAATTTGGAGTAAAATCTATGCCTGTTCTCACAAGATCTCAAAAACAAATGGAAAAAGACGAGGGAGAAACTACAACTAGTAAAATGGGTGATCAAAATGAAAAAGAAGAGGACACATTTAATCTTGATGAGATAACGGAAGAAAAGCTTCAAGAACCAGAACAAGATCCTCAATTCCATACTCTTATGGAAAGAATCCTAGAACGTAACAAAGAAAAATACTTTCTTTCATTAGCTAATCAAGGAGCTAAGTTGCCTCACACCTTTGACATAGAGGGGATTAAACAAAATCCTGAAAATCCTCCTAATGACTTTAGTGCTCTTAACCAACAGATAAAAGAATTACAAGGGCAAATAAAGGAAATGCAAGGAGGTACAACAAAGAAATATGTTTTGGAAGACATATCTCCTTATCCATTTGATAGGAGTCTTCAAATGATCCCATTTCCAAAACATTGCGAAATTCCTAAGTATGATAGGTATAATGGAAAAACTGATCCCATAGACCATGTTAGGGATTTCCGAAACATGAGTCTTGAATTCGCCTATGATGATACTTACTTGATGCGATTATTTCCACGAAGTCTAGGCGTACAATCCATGGAGTGGCTTTCAAAAATCACTCCACCTATCAAAACTTTTGAGGAGTTGATAAATCAGTTTATCTCACAATACTCCTACAATATTCAACATCAAATAACAATGCTTGATCTTTGTAAAGTGAAACAAAAAGTAGGAGAACCCTTTACTATATTTTTACAAAGATGGAGAAGGTTATTTGCACGATATTCTCGTCCTATTCCTGAAAAGGAAAAGATGGATATTTTTATCAATAGCCTTGATCCAGAATTAAGCTATAGGCTTAACCTTCATTGTCCTCATAACTTTGAAAAACTGATTGAAAATGCAATCACTATTGAAGGGGCCTTGGTTAAAAGGGGAGTGACAAAACTTGATAATCCAAGTACATCAAATCAAAACAACGATAAAACAAGGTTTTGGAATAGAAACAAAAATGTTGTTAATGATGGTATAGTGGATGCAAATAATTTACGAACAAGACCATCCGTTTTCAATCTATCAAGTGTTCCAAGAAACAATTCACAAGGAAATACAATTCAACAAGGAAACAACAATCAACAAGGACAAATTTCCAAGCAAGAGAACATGACCAATCAAAATACCAATCAAAATCATGGTAATTTCAATAATAATCTTGGCAATGCCCAAATATCAAATCCGTCTAGACCTTCATTCTTTTCAAATCGACGGACTTTTACTGCTTTGGGTCAATCTCTTGAATCTGCTCTTAAGGAACTTCTTGATAATAAAGTTATCACTTTACCACCACAAAGAGATTATGAGCCACGAGTTAAACCACCATCATGGAATGACTCGTACTATTGCAATTATCATCGATGTAAAGGTCATAGAACAAACAATTGTCAAGCTTTGAAAAATCTAGTACAAGATTTAATTGACAATGGTACTATTACAATTGAGGGACATCATACCAATGATGATCATCAAGCATTCAAAGATCCTTTGCCAAACTACCAAAAGGGGGAAACATCGGATACCAAAGCCAAAAGCATACATAATGTTGAAGACAATATAATCCGCCATATTTACACAGATGATAATCGGATTAATGTTATCAAAATTAAAGGAAAACAAGAATATCAACAGGTTAATGTAACAACAAGAGGTCAAGCAAAGGTTGTTTTAAAAGGAAGTTCATCTAAAACAACTATTTCTTCTCCAACTCAGTATAATCTGGTTGATCAATTGAGAAAAACATCAGCTCAAATTTCTATTCTTGAACTTCTTAAAATATCCCCCATACACAAAAATATTTTAGAAGAAGCGCTTGTGAACACAACTGTTGATACTGATCTAGATGCAAACAGATTTCAAGCCATGGTGGGACATTTGTCTTCCCCCACTTGTCTTTCATTTTCCGATAAAGATGATGCTTCTATAACACATCCACATAATTCCTCGCTCTATCTTGAAGTCATGATCCATAAACATCGAATTAGACGTGTCTTAATAGATGGAGGAGCCGGTTTGAATATTTGTACCTTAAAATTGATAAATGCCTTAGGAATTTCAGAAAATGAAATTGATTCACGAAGGAAGATAACCATTAAGGCATATGATGATGAAGAAAGAGCTTCTAAGGGATTAATATTGCTACCTATCAGAGTGGGACCTGTTGTGAAGAATACTTTTTGTCAGGTTCTAGATCGAGATCTGTCTTATAACATACTTTTGGGTCGTCCGTGGATCCATGATATGCAAGCCGTACCATCAACATATCATCAATGTATCAAGTTTCCATATGATGGACAAGAAATAACTATACAAGCTGATTACAATAGTACCCAAACTTGTTCCAATCTTAGGGTGAGTCAAGATGTCTTTGTGCCACACAATAGAGAAGCTCTTGTTGTTTCTTCTTCCAATCTACAAGTCCAATTGCAAGAATTGACAAAGAATCTTGATACTAAGCTGAAGTTTAAAGACAAAGGGGTAGGTGAATATTCACTATCTCTTTCTACTTTACCTCCTTCTCCAAGATCACATGGTTTACCAAATCAAAAGATTGTGACTCCTTCTACATCTCAAACTTCCGTGCCAATCACAAAGTTTGATGGAAAATTCATTAGAGCTAATACCACTGAAGAAGAAGCTGAAGATAGGGACATCCTAAATTGGCTATACAAAGATGAAGATGAATCTCTCTTACACATTAAGTTACCTAAAGAACAATATGGTAAAGGGTACGCTATCATGCAAAAGATGGGTTATGAAGGGAATGGTCCTATAGGGAAACGAAGAGAAGGAATTGTGGAACCAATTCAGCCTATTTCAAAGCATTCAAGTGATAAAACAGGACTTGGATATGGTAAAGATAAAGAAGAACTTACTTCACAGCAGACATCATTAGTTCATGAAGGAGAATCCGTGTCAGATAAATCTCATGAATCAGTTTTCCAATTGCAAAATAGTTCAGATACTGATTCTAATGAATATGAATGGGACACCATTTATAATGATGAATTCTGGAGGGATAAACAAATTGATACTATACATAAATATGCACCTGTTCTTATACAAGGAGAAGGTTCAAGGCCTCCACTCGATTATATTTTACAAAGCGATCATGACTCAAGTGAGGAAGAATCAGATTCTAACGAGATTGATAATCAACAGGAGAATACCATCATAGACCTTGTCTACCATGAGGATGACAACCATATCATGACTTTGACAATTCAAGACCTTACCCAACCTAATGATCCTATGCCTTTAGTTTATCCAGAACTTATAGATTGGGACATTGAAGCACCTATCCATATTCCTACATTCAGTAATGATGAAGATGTTATAACTTTCCTTTGTTCCTCAAATGAAGAAAACAATTGTTTCATTCAAGAATCTTATACTCATGATTTTGACAAGGAGAGTGTCAAGTCTCTTAGCTGCAAAATAAATGAAATAAAAGATGGATCTATTGGTGAAAACCGAAAAAAGGCAGTGGTAGATCAAAACAAGAGAAAAATAAAGAGTGAATCTGACAGTGAAAACCTTTCTGAGGCACTGAAGGATGAGAAACTTGACACTCTTCCCAAGTATTATCATGAAAGATCTTCTATTTTGATTGAACCAACAGAATCAATCAACATAAGTACATCAGAGCAGCCAAAAGTTTTACAAATTGCAGCATCATTAACAGTTGAAGAAGTCCAGAAATTCATGCAATTCTTGAAGGATAATCAAATTAACTTTGCTTGGTCATATGCTGATATGCCAGGGTTAGATCCTAATTTGATAATGCATCATTTATCTATCAAACCTGGGATAAAACCTGTAAAGCAAAAGCTCAGAAAGATGCATCCACATGTTGCATTGTTGGTCAAGAAGAATTAAAGAAGCTTTTGGATGTTGGATTCATTCGAACTATTGACTATGCAGAATGGATTTCAAACATTGTACCTGTTTCAAAGCCAGATGGAAGGATCAAAGTTTGTACAGATTTCAGGGATTTAAATAAAGCATGCCCTAAAGATGATTTTCCTTTACCTAACATAGATTTGATTGTTGACTTAACTGCTGGTCATGCAATGTATTCATTAATGGATGGATTCTCAGGATACAACCAGATAAAAATTGCACCAGAAGATCAAGATAAAACAGCGTTCACATGTCCTTGGGGTACTTATTGCTGGAATGTAATGCCATTCGGGTTAAAGAATGCTGGAGCTACTTATCAAAGAGCAATGACAACTATTTTTCATGATATGATGCATACATTCATGGAAGATTATGTTGACGATTTACTTGCTAAATCTCATACACGAGATGAACACCTAGAAATCTTGTCAAAAATCTTTGTCAGAATGGAAAAATTCAATGTTCGACTGAATCCAAAGAAATGTGTCTTCGGTGTTACATCTGGAAAACTCTTAGGGTACATTGTTTCAGAAAAGGGTATAGAAGTTGATCCAAAAAAGGTACAAGCTATAATGGATATGCCTCCACCACGAAATATCAGTCAATTAAGATCCTTACAAGGAAGATTACAGTCCATTAGAAGGTTTATAGCTCAACTAGCAGACAAAAGCTTGCCATTCACACATCTATTGCATAAAAATGTTCCATTTAAATGGGATGACAAATGTGAAGCAGCATTCAATCAGATCAAGCAATATCTTACACATCCACCAGTTCTAATTCCGCCTATTCCAGGAGAGCCGCTTATACTCTATATTTCAGCAACAGAAGTATCTTTGGGTGCATTGCTAGCACAAGAAGATTCTATAGGTAAAGAAAGGGCTATATATTATACCAGCAGAACTTTAACAAGACATGAGTTAAACTACAGTTTCATTGAAAAATCTTGTCTTGCAGTAGTGTTTGCTTCTCAAAAGTGGCGACATTATATGTTGACTCATACAGTTAAGCTGATAACAAAGATAGATCCATTGAAATACTTATTAAGCAGAGCCACTTTAACAGGAAGACTTGCAAAATGGGTAATGATCTTAAGTGAGTTTGATATTCACTATATAGATCGAAAAGCGATTAAAGGACAGGTCATTGCAGATCAGTTAGCTGAAGCTCCTTTACAAGAAGACAATCCAATGAATATTGAGTTTCCTGATGCAGATGTCTTTACAACAACAATTCAGAGACCGTGGGCATTGTACTTTGATGGATCTTATACACAATATGGCTCGGGGGCAGGGATTCTTTTTGTTACACCTGAAGGACATACCATTTCACGATCATATCGGTTGATGTTTCCTTGCACAAATAACATAGTAGAGTATGAGGCATTACTCATAGGATTAAAGATAGCTTTGGAATGGCAGATTACAGAGCTGGAAGTTTATGGTGATTCACAACTTATCATTAATCAAATTAATGATGACTATCAAACCAAAGATGATAAGTTGCTACCATACAAAAACATGGTGGATGATTATAAGAAATATTTTGTGTCAATCAAATTTTCACAAATATCAAGAATTGACAATAAAGCTGCAGATGCAATGGCTACCATTGCTTCTTTATTACAAATATCAGAAGATCAAACCAAGTATGAATTCTTGGTGGAACAATTGTTTTCTCCTGCATATGATAATCCTGAAAACCAAGTTATATGTCATTTAACCGGTTCAGATTCACCTTTATATGGCAAAACTTATACCTATTTGAAAGATAACATCTTGCCTTTAGATTTATCCCGCAACCAAAAATGGAATTTCATACGCCAATCATCCCGTTATACCTTAATTGCCAATATCCTTTATAGACGTGGTCTTGATGGTACACTCCTTAGATGTCTTGAACGTGACGAATCTGAAAAAGCCTTACAAGAGGTTCACGGTGGTATTTGTGGAACTCATTCGAGTGGTTTGACCTTAGCGAAGAAACTTGTCAGAATGGGATACTATTGGCCTACCATGGAGCAAGATTCTTTTACTTTTGTTAAGAAGTGTTCTAAATGCTAGATCCATGGAAATCTTATTCATGCACCTGCACAAGAATTGCAGCCTTTTATTTCAACATGGCCTTTTTCTCAGTGGGGATTAGATCTTGTTGGTAAAATACATCCTTCATCGTCAAATGGTCATAAGTTTATCATCACAGCTACTGAGTATTTTACAAAATGGATTGAAGCTGTTCCTCTAACAACAGTGACTGGTAAACATATATCTTCATTTATCCTGAATTACATTATTTGTAGATATGGAATTCCTAATTCTATTGTTACTGATAATGGAAGACCTTTTAAGAATCAGGATGTTGATGAACTTTGTGAAAAATTTCATATCCAACACAGGTACTCTACACCTTATTATCCACAGGGTAATGGTCAAGCAGAAGCTTCTAACAAAACCATTTTGAAGATATTGAAGAAGATAGTAAATGATGCTGGACGTGATTGGCATGTTCAACTCAACCCAGCTTTGTGGGCATATAGAACTAGTATTCGTACACCAACAGGAGCTACACCATATACTTTAGTCTATGGAGCAGAAGCGATCTTACCATTGGAAGTTGAAATACCTTCGCTTAGGGTTTCACTTAAGGGATTGATAAGTGATGAAGACTATCGAGTTTCTCGCCTTCAAGAACTCGAACTGTTAGATGAAAGACGCCAACATGCAGCTGATCACTTGAAAGGTTATCAACAAGTCATGTCTCGTAGTTATAACCACAGAGTTAAACCACGGGCATTTCAAGTGGGTGACTTAGTTTTGAGGGAAAATCCACGTAATCAGCAAGATAGAGAAAAGAAAGGCAAATTTGAACCTAATTGGCTTGGTCCATTTGTTATTGTAGCAGCATATGGTTCTGGAGCATATCAGTTATCCACATCAGAGGGGGACCTGTTTGAAGAGCCAATCAATAGTATTCATCTTAAGAAGTTCTATGTCTAAAAGTCCTGAAAAAATCAAAAAAATCATAAAAAGTCACGAGAAAATAAAAAAAATCATAAAAAGTCCTGAAAAAATCAAAAAAAAATCAAAAAAAAAAATCCTGAAAAAGTGCAATAAAAACAAGTGGTGAAAACTTGGCAAACAAGCGCTACTTGTGATCGAAATGGGCTCCTCCATTTATTAGTTTATGTCTTATTTTCACTTTAGGCATCATTCATCCATGTCTATCATCTGTATATATCTTTCATTATCCATACCGTATAAATGGGAATCTTTAGGTTTCATCATGGCTTGATGAAATTTGTACATATCTTTTATCTTTAGGTTGTGTTTACACTGGGGGCAAAATGCAGAAACATACAAGAGAGGGGCAACGAGCTTTCAAAATATCACAAGCAGACAAATAACAGCTTGACAAAACAAAACAAACATTGTCAAATCAAATCAATCACAAACATGTTTATGCCAATGAAAATCAAAAACAACATGATCCAAACAACTATCGAAGTGAGAATATCAATGATGATAACCAAATTGGATGATCTTAATCTGAATAAATGTTTGAAATGCCTTAAGCAGGATTTGAATGGTTGTTTGATTTTCTATCATATCTCTGGAGTAATTCGATGATGTACTGAACTAGAAAAGCAAGGAAGGAGTATGATTTTTCTTTGTCTGCTGTTTGTGAGGAAATCATTAGTACTATGCAAATTGGTCGCGAGACCTGCTCTACTATGGATCATGGATGACATTTCGGAATTTGCATGGGAAACGGGTTAACTCTTGTCTGTTTATGCAAGCAATACTCAGGTCATCTTGGTTCAATTATACCTAGATGCTTGTATTAACTTGCTATATTAAAAATCATGAAAGCAATACTCAGGTCATCATTGGTGCTAACATACCCTTTGATGCTTGTATTAACTTTCAACATTTCAAAGCTCTATGATGATACAAAAAGCATGTATAAGATCTCCAAATGGCAATATTGTATGAATGTCCTGCATGGTTAGTATAGATTGCATTCATGTTAGAATTTGCATTTTGCATTTATAGATTTCTAAAAAGCTGGCAAAGACTCAAAGATTTATATCTTATCAAATATGACTGAGTATATTTTGACATTCACAAAACATTGTTTTATACATTTTACATACATTTGCATTAGAAAATCATAAAAACAAAACATACATACATCATACATTCATTCATCAAATAAATTTCGTCTCATACCATCATGTATATAAATAATCATAAATCATGAAGCCATCATATAGTCCACATCATATATATATCATGTAAAATCATCACTGCATTTCATATATTTCAAAAATGCATGTCAAAATGTACAAGGATGTCAAACTACAAATGATATAATATCATCAAAAATGTGATCATCTCACGGTGTATACAAAATGTCTCAACAGAATATCATAAAAGAGATCATATACAATGCACTAGGCCGAACTATCCTGTGATGGAGCTGGCCTAGGACCTGTACCACCTGCCCCTGATGGACCTGTATCACCTGCCCCTGATGGACCTGCTCCGCCTGACCCCAGTGGCCCTCTAGGAGGTAATGGCTGTGTCACACCCCTGCTGGTAGTACGAGAGCGACCATGAGTAGATCGTGACTGAGTGTAGCTCTCTCTCTGCTCAGCTGGGACTACATCATGATATCTAGTGCGATAAAACTCTGCCTCTCGAGTAGCCCTCGTAACCTCCCTCATCATATCACCTGGCAAAGTGCTACCTGCCACTCTCTATAGGCTATCTGCTAAGGCAATGGCCTGCTCACCCCGCTGTCTAGCCGCATCTCTCTTGGCAGTGATCGAAGTCACCTGACCCTGCAACTGTGAAATCAAGGCCTGTGCCTGTGATAGCTGAGCCTGCAAGCTCTGTACTGTGCTCTGCAGAGAAGATATCTGACTCGCTACTGTCGGATCCACTGACGGGGATGGGTCAGTATGCCTCATCCGTGGTCCACCTCTACCTGCCCTACCTCCTCTACCACCTCTCCACCTCTCCTGCCGCCTCTCCTACCACCCCTACCATCACCACCATCATCTCCATCTGAGTCATCATCTCCACTACCCTCCTCGTCATCACTATCCTCTGAATCGTCATCACCTGACTCTGAGTCTCTCTGTCGACGTCTCTGTCCAATGACAGGAGCAATGGCCTCATCAGGATCAAACATGCGTGGAGGTGGATGCTGTAGAACATACTGAACATACTCTGGTGTCGCTCCTGCATCAAGAACATCCACCTGGTAATCCCACATCTGTGCTCCTAAACTGATGAACTCTGCCACAGCTGCATCATAAGATATCCGTGGGCCCCACACTGCAAGCTCTGCTGTCGCCGCGCATAAATAGCTGAACCAACAGGCATACCCTGAGTCCGACCAAACTGTCGCAATACACGTCCAGCAAGAAATCTCTCCAAGATCCATGTGGTCCGTCCAATCAAAAATCTGGAAGTGCATACAAAAGGCATCTCCCTCGCATCCTCTGGCCATGGCTCACAATCCAAATATGGCCTCCAGCATACTGTGTCCAAACTATCTAAAAGCCGCTGCCAATACACTAGTTTGCCCAGTCTAGGCTGAGCAATAATATGTGAATATCTCCATCTGTATGCTCGACCAGCTGGTCGCTCTCCTCGAGTCAATGGACGTAACACTGCAAAATGCTCCCATGCCCATATCTGTAGTAATGAGCATCCAACAGCAAAACTCCGGCCTCTACCATATACGATATGATGTAGCTCGTCATATAAGTGGGCTAGCATACAGGTACCCCATGCATACCGTGTCCCCTGCATCACCATGCTCTCTAAGACACGACCCCATCCGATCGCGAACCCCTTCGACCTATGGTCGGGGCACAACACACCTCCAATGAATCCTGCAAGTACAGCTGGTAGTGGTGGATAGGTATCTGTAATCTCACCCCATGGGATGAAGTACCCAGCAATCTGATCATCTCTGAATATCCGTCTCAAAGCAAGAGTACCTCCAGCCTCTCGTCTGTCAAAAACAACAATCTCTCCCATCACTGGGATCCGTAGGATGCGATATACGTCCTCGGGAGTCACTGTAATCTCGCCGGTCGGTAAATGAAAGGTGTTGGTGTCGCTATGCCACCTCTCTGCAAGTGCTGTCAATAGAGCCCTATTGAGGCGAACCTCGGGCATATCAAGTAATGAAGTCAAACCACAAGCATCAATCACATCTCTATCAGACTGTAATAAATGAGGAATCAATGACCATGTGCTCGGGAAAGTCTCTCGTACCTGCAAGACACCTAGTCTCTCCTGTTCACATACATCATCAAAACAACATCAATATCAAATCATCTTAACGTATCAATCCAAAATGAATCAATCAAATTATTTGTTTTTCATCATCATGGAACACAAATAATCAACATCAAGTTTCTTTCTAACAACTTTAGGAGAAAACTTATCTATCCTATTTGTTTTTAACAACTTTAAAAGCAAATTTATCAGCTACTATTTGTTCTCCAACAATTTGGGAAACAAATTTATCATGTGGAACAAAAAGCGCTACAGAACTAATTGTGGGCGCTACAAAATTCCTTATCAGCGCTAAAGAAACTTTTGCGCTACAGAATCAATCAAGAGCGCTACAAAACTTATCATATGCGCTATGAAATATTTTGCGCTACAAGACATATCAAAAGCGCTGTAATAAGTTTCAAGTGCGCTAAGAAATCAATAGCGCTACAATACATATCATATGCGCTACGAAATAGTTCACGGGCGCTACGACATTGTATGCACTATGGAAAATTTCAAATGCGCTACGATACGCCTTAAGGGCGCTACAGTATTAAACGCGCTATGAAAATTATTGATTGCGCTATGAAAAACCTTAAGAGCGCTAAAACTCAAAAATTTCTACAATAAACATTAAAAACGTGCGCAAAAACAAAATTTTCGAAAGACAGGAATTTGCGAGACACATACCGGAGGTCCGTAGTGCGCCGGCCGCTGATGACGTCGGATACGCTCGAAACGGTGCAGGTGAACTGGAAGTGCCATGATTATCAACTCAGAGCTCAATATTTGCAAATTTTACTAGGTTAAAATTGAAAATGACATGGAAAATGACATTTTTAACCTATATAATGGTAAAATTGGGGCATTTTTATCATATTTTCACATACCAGGGGCAATTTCTTCATCAAATTTTCATTTCATATCTTATCAGGTCAATTTCTTCATATCATAAGTTTCGAACGATAAATCGATATCTTTAAAATCATCAAAATTCAAAAATTCAAAATTTAAAAAAAAAATAAATTCAAATATCGATTCATCGTTCGCGGGGGCATACATCTATCAACATTTCAAATCAATATTTGGGGCAAAATTTCAAAATTCTTTGAAGTAATGCGTAAAACACATCACTTCAAAGAGGGGCAAAATGTATACACTTAAAAATGGTCACATCACATTGTCTGGTAATTAATTAAATATTTTTAATATTTAATTAAAATCTTCAAATTCTATCTGCGTATAAATAAATTTAAATAATTTATTTATATTTCTTCATTCTTTCATTTCGATTAAATAAATAAGTTTATTTAATTATCCTTTCGTATTCATTTCTAAATTAATTAAATAAATATTATGATTTATTTATATTAATTATCAATAATCTTCGTTTGAATATCTTATTCAAATAAAATATTATTCTTCTTCTAAATATCATTTATAATTAAATATTCTAAAAATATTTAATTATTTCCTCTAATTCGATTCTTATATCTATTCATAATTAAATATTTCCAAAAATATTTAATTAAATTCTTCTAAATATTTCAAAAATCTTCTAAAGCCACATCATGATTAAATATTACAAAATATTTAATTAATTCTTCTATAGTTTTCAAAAATTAAAAATCAAATATCAAAAAGCAATAAATGAAATTAAATAAATTTAAATATTTATTTAATTTGGGATTTATCTTCAACTCCCGGGAAGCAAACGGCCAAAACAGAAAATTAAATTTCTTCTGTTCCTGTGCAGGTTTGTTCCCGTGGGTTGAAGACAGGATTCCATCCTTCTCTCCAACCTCTCAACCTCCCCCATTTTCTTCTCAACCTCTCAATCTCTCACCATTCAAATTTACCAGACAAATTCATAGCCGTAGATTCTTGCCAGCCAGGATAGAGCCTGCAAAAATCTATAAATACAGCTGCCGGGAGCTCCAAATCATATAGAATTTTAAGCAAGTAAACTATAGGCAAATTGCAAGTAGCATTAGCATTCATAGAACATTATCATAGCAATAGCATATCAATCATAGCAATAGAATCATGATACATCTCACTCACAGCCCCTGTGCATAATCACAGCCCCTGTCCATATCCGTATCAATAATTCCAGTTTCACCAGCATATAGAATAGTTTTCCTTTGCATACTCGTTCTGCAGCAGCCATTTGGAGAAGCTTACACAATCTGAGAGCCAAAAGCTTCAAAAGAATCTCTGTGGATAGAGAAAAATGGGACGGCACTGAAGAAGATTTTGTTTGTTTAAATTTAATTTAATTTCTTTAGTTTAAGGTTTCATTTAGTGTTTTATGTTTTCATTTAGATTAACAAATGTCAAAATTTTATTTTTTCTTAGTCTTATTTGGCTCCAATCTCGTATACGCTATAGAGCCCAACTTCGTAACAAATCCATGGTTGCAACATTATATATCATGATTTTATTTCATACCCCACTTTTACAACATGATCACTTACACACATTGAGAGGTAAAAATAAGCTAGAACTCCATAATTTTCTTACGCATCATCTTTTTTCACACTTCATGGTATGTGATTTTATTTTAAATAACTCTTCCATAGCTCAATTATTTTCTATATATTATGACATACTTATATCACGATACATATTGTTTCTTCACATCCATAGCCATGTAATGTTTAATAATAGAATATTGTGCACTAATGATATTTTACAAATATCATTGATGAATTTTATATGAAGTTAGAGAGGATTTTCTTATAGGAACACATTGAATCTAGAGCCATCATGTAATAATATATCTTGTATCTACTTGTTATTTCATTTAATAGATTTTTAATTTAGTATGCACAACTCATATGTGTAAAAATCCACACCAATGTGGTGGTAAAATTAAAGGGATAAAGTGTATATCCCGCACTATTAAACCATATTGGGCATTTTCATATGTAATTTGAACCGCAGTGTTCAACATGGATTATTTGACAATTAAAATGAACCCAATCATGAACCCATCACTTAGAATCATCATATCTATTGCCTTATTCAGGACTAGAACAATCTCTTACATCCCTTCCTAACCTAGAATTGACGACATATCATAGCTTTATGTAGGCATTGGTTTGTATTTCTCCACCTAGTCTCTAAAAATTTAAATTTCAAATCTCTCACTCATTGAATTATGTTTTTTTTTTTTAATTTGATTATCACCATGTTAACTCACATGTCAAATATCTCGAGTTGAGAGACTAGGATCATGTGTTTATAGATAATTCTGGTTCATTGGTTTCCATTAGAAAATATATGAATAAATTATAAGATCATTGCAATCACATCTACACATAGATAATCTAAAGCATATTTTATTACATTATGTTACCATAATTCATATTGCATTGATTGTCTAACATGTCTACAAATCCTTAACAAAACTCTTAAGAGGTTTGACTATTAACAAAGAAGTCCATGACCTTCCATCTAACCCACAACAAATTTCACTATTCTTGTAAACACAATTCTATGTTTAATAATAGATGTAATAAATAAGAGTGCAATACAATAGATTGCATTATAACAATCAAAATCATATTATTTAAACTAAATCACATAATAAAAATCTCATCCCAAACCAAGCCATATGACTCACTCCAATCGACAAAATTATGAATATATTTCTTTAACTCTTCAGGTAAATACTGGTATTCTATTCTTTGTTTAAAATTCAAGTAATATAACTTGATATTAAATCCTGATATGCTTTATACTTTATACTTGATTTCAAAGCCTGCCTTAATTCATATACTTGTTTTACTTACGCTCCAATAAAATACAAGGTCAATGTATCCTTAATTGTGAAAGCAATGTGGGTTTCGTGTGCAGAGTATAATGTGAATACTATCTTAATCTTTCAACTATATAAATTAAATTCCACTGTACTTCGAACCCACATATTTATCAAAGCACAAAATAATGACGTGGTTAATCGTTATCCACAACGTTTATTGGGAAGCGTGAAAACAGTTGATGAATTTGGTTCAGTCTTACCGTCGAGAATGATTTTTAGAGATTTTATTACCTTTGTTTATTAGATTCAGCTACAAGCCTGAGATTCGAAGCCATAGCGTACGTCGTGTACGCATTTAGTTACGCAGAAAGAATGTCCGAAATTGCAATGAAGTGCTCCTTAATAAAATGCTTTATCTATTATTGTATTTTATCGGTAAGTCTTGAAAGTTCAGTAACAGCCAGTAATCATAAATTTGTTTTAAAATCTTAAACATCTATAAAAGAAGAGTAAGTTGAATTGCATTGCTGTATGAAATTTAGTGGGAGTTTCTGGTAGTCCTCCAGAATGAGTGGAAAGATAGCTTTGGTAGCCTTAGCTTTAGTTTTAGTATTGGCCAGGGCAGAAGCTGCTCATAACTATAGAGATGCTCTTAATAAGTCCATTCTTTTCTTCGAAGGGCAGAGATCCGGCAAGCTTCCCTACAATCAGAGGATGAAATGGAGAGGAGATTCTGGCCTTTCTGATGGAGCTGTTTACTATGTATATTTTTTTTAGTTTCTTAATTAATTTAAACATTATGTATGCACGGATAATGTAAATTAAAACAGCTTTGATTTATTTAGATGACTCATCTGAAATCATATTGTAAATGGGTTCTATCCAAAAGCTAATATGATTTCAGATGAGTCATACAAACAGAAATTTAATTTAAAATTGTTTGACGGAAAACATAATAATGTTTAAACTAAGAGCACACCTCAACTTAAACAGCATATACATTCATATTTAAAGAGTACACACGCACACTCTAACATAAATATACTAAGAATTTTTTCTGGTTTCAGGTGGACATGAGGGGAGGATATTATGACGCAGGAGATAATGTGAAATTTGGCTTGCCAATGGCATTTACCACCACCATGTTATCATGGAGTGTCCTGGAGTTTGGCGGACGGATGGGAAACGATCTCCAGCACGCCAAGGAAGCCATTCGTTGGGCTACAGATTACTTGCTCAAAGCCACCGCTTATCCAGGCACTGTATACGTCCAGGTATCCATACAAAAGTTGGAGTATCCTGTTTTTACTTTTTAACACTGCAAACGTGAATTAGTATAGATATCTACAAGGACAGAGGTCATGAGGTTCAGTTTTTATCCATACTATGACATCACTGGTATGATTAGAGATTAAGAATTATTACACTTCACCCCTTGATACCATTATAGAATGTCTCTCGATATTAAATACAATTGTATATTGATGAAATTGAAAGGTCGGAGAACCCACCATGGATCACAAGTGCTGGGAGAGACCAGAAGACATGGACACTCCTCGCAATGTCTACAAAATAGATGCTAAGAATCCAGGCTCGGATGTTGCTTCTGAAACAGCTGCGGCACTTGCTGCGGCTTCCATGATTTTCAAATCCACAGACGGCCCTTATTCCAAGCTTCTCCTCCAAACTGCAGTGCGGGTGAGGTCGCTTTGAACGATAATATTATACGTCATTGAACTTTGAAAGTGTTTAATAATTATCTTACTCTTATTTTTATTGACAAAAATTTATCTACAAACCATTTTTGCTGTATTAGACTAGACCATTCTTCTGCTCACTGCGCTCAGCTATTAATTTGAAATATCACGATGATTATTAGGTGTTTGCTTTCGCGGACGAGCATAGAGGAGCATACAGTGACTCCCTCGCTTCTGTGGCCTGCCCATTTTATTGCTCCTACTCTGGTTATCGCGTAAGTATAACTATATATACATGCAATTTAGTTTCAGTAACCATTTGGCAGTAATAGAATTTAATTTTTTCTTCCAGGACGAACTGCTGTGGGGTGCGGCATGGTTGGCAAAAGCCACAAGAAATAAAAAATATTTTAACTACATGCAATCAAATGGCCCATCTCTGGGCTATCGCGATAACGTCAACGCACTGAGCTGGGACCAAAAACACGTTGGCACGCGAATTCTTTTGGCTCGGGTAGGTCACCATGCACATTTAAAATCATAAGCTCCTGGACTTTTCTCACTTTCGCAGCCTTTATTCATATATTCTTACTCGTCTTCTTGGCAGGAGGTTCTCGTAAATAAAGTGAATTCTCTGGATGAATATCGAGGCCTTGCTAACAACTTCATTTGTTCACTGTTGCCCGGAACGTCTTCAGCGCGATACTCAACAGGTCACACTGAGTTATAATCTGTATTGGCTAAAATTATCGATATATTATTCCATGAACTGAAAGACATGTTTTTGATGTTTGCAGGTGGTCTTCTGTTCAACGGCCCGACTGATCAAAGTAATTTACAATATGTTACCTCCACGACCTTTTTGCTCTTCACCTACGCCAAATACTTGAGCGCCTCCAAGCAAATAGTGAGATGCGCTAATACTTTAATCACTCCCTCCAAACTACGCTCCATTGCCAAAAGACAGGTAAATAATTAATAGTTTTGCTTTATATTCTAGTATAATCTCAAGTGAAATTATTTCGAACTTTTCTGTTTTTTGTTTGGACACAGGTCGATTACATTCTGGGAGACAATCCCCTGCGAATGTCATACATGGTAGGGTACGGTGCAAAGTTTCCACAGCATATTCATCACCGAGGATCATCGTTGCCTTCAATTTATGCCCATCCTCAGGCCATATCATGCAACGGTGGTTTCAACTTGGGGTTGTACGGGACCTCGCCGAACCCAAACGTTCTTATTGGAGCTGTTGTCGGAGGGCCCGATGCGAATGACCAATTCAAGGATGAGCGCACTGACTATTCGCATTCTGAGCCAGCTACTTACATTAACGCTCCACTAGTTGGATCACTTGCCTCTCTGGCTCGCTCCTAGACTGGTTCTAGTTGCTTTGTCACACTAAATATCCAGTACCATGATATTAAACATCGTTCTATGTACATGCAATCCATACTATAATTAATGGCAATTAGTGCTTTGGCTTCTTTGGCATAAAGAGGTGTTGACTCTCATTTTAGATCTATATTAATTTTACAAGATCAATGATTATATCATTTTCTTGTTTAGGGTTTGGCCCTTTATTGCTTGACATCTACTTGAATTGTATTCATCTATGTGTATTATTATATCTATTATATCAGTTATTATAGATCTTTTTATAAATTTGATCTTTTATTGTTATATCATTTATCACGGATCTTTATAAATTTCATTTTTTAATTATTTTTTTATATTTTAAAGATTATAAGATGTTTTTTATGTTTCATTAAATTATATTTTTTAATCTTTTATGAAATGGCATCTTTCTTTTACATTGACAATGTTTCACATTTCGTATGTGTGAGTTTGTTTCATGATTATCTAATTTCGTCTCTTTCATGAAACTTGTTGGTGTTTCTCGATACATGTCAAAATACTTTACTTCATTTGTACTTTCAATTCATGATAATGTAGCCCTACCTTCTAATGATACATCTAAGGATGATGTTTCTATGTGGCAAGTTTGCACCTTCCTTAGTCATTCATCATATGTTAATTCGTATGATGCTATTATTTCTACATGTCATGATAGCCCTATGTCTATATCCTTTTATTCATATCCAATTGATGATGATATAAATTATCATGATAGTTCTTTTACATATAATGTTGACTCTAGATATTATTGATGGTCCTTTACCTTGTGATATATCTGGTTCATTAAATTTTCATTCATATATATATATATATATATATATATATATATATATATATATATATATATATATATATATATATATATATATATATAGTAGTTTGGTAAGATCCAAACATATACTAATTATAGTAAGACATTTCAAAAGATAAAAAATGCACAATACAAAATATGTTTGTGGGCCAACATATCCTAATATCTAATATATGCAAAAATAGAATAAACCCTTGAAGTACCTGGTAACATTATACAATTATCCTTATGGGAGAGGCCACACTATGTTATATCTCCAAGAGATCCCAAGTACAATATCCTATTCATCACACATTCTTACAATGATAATCATCTCCTTCAATTAGAATTTGACCTAATAACATAATAGAAGGATAAACCATTGATCCCAAAATAATCCTACTTATTACTTAATATAATTATTCACACAAGCTATCAACATAAATCCATATAAAAAATCAAGGGATATGTGCCACATGTTGACATCTCCATCCACCTAAATATATTATGGTATAATATCTATAGGTATATAACATGCCATCTCTTTTTGACTTGTTTCATCCTCGAAACACGAGAAGAATCTAAACAATAAGATTAATATAATTCATTATAAATATGATATTGTTTCTTATCATCCAACCATCCATAGGTGATTTCCATAATATGTTTAGCTTGATGGCACCTAGATTCCATCCTTGATTTACATTCCACTACACTCATTTGGTTCAATTCTCTGTCATTGTAAGTCCTCCTTTTCTATAATAAATAGTCATTCTCATATGATGCCACTAATTATTGTATTTGTTTCTTTGATTCCATATAGATCCATAGTGATTTTATAGTTGATTCTATGTCATATCATGCCCTCAATATCATTTTATTCATTATTATTGCGTCTCACAATTATGTGGATGCCTATACATTTTACCATTTTCTATCACTAGAACCTTATTTGATTAATCACCATTTGTTGCTACTTGCCATCTTAACTTGGGAGGGGGAATACAACCTTCCTCATATTTCTTCTTTACATTTGGTACCTCTTGTTTATATTTTATTTCTTTGGTGATTCTTTGAACTTGTTGAACTTTCTCTACCTTGAATTTCCTTTGGTCTTGATAATGTGTGATTCATGTATTTAAACCTTTTTCCTCCTATACCAAACCTTCATGAAATTCATTTACACATTAATGGCTACCATTAAATCATAGATTCTAACTAACAATAACTAAGAATAATATATAGACCATCCATATCCAAAGTATAAAATTTTGAATACAAAATATATTTATCTATTAAGAGATTTAAATCCTAAATTTTAATATTCTTACCTACCATTTCATTATCTTTGATGTGCTTTTATTTTATTTGTTAACTTCATGCTAATGGAGTTATAATTATACTAGGGTTAAAAGTAATAATAACCTTTACCTTTTGAATATATTCATGCAATAGAAGGATTAAATCTTCCTTCATTTGAGCTAAAGTGCATGTACTTATATCCTTCATCTTCTCATCCTCCTCCTCCTCCACCTCCTCCTCCTCCTCCTCCTCCTCCTCCTCCTCCTCCTCTTCCTTCTCCTTCTCCTTCTCCTTCTCCTTCTCCTTCTCCTTCATCATTCTTGTATTGTGCTTCATGCTCTTGTTGTTGCTCTTATTCTTCTTACTCCTAATTATCTTCATCCTGAATTTCCATTCATTTTATTTTATCATCCATATCTACATTTATTATTATTTCTTTTTGCACCCATCTATAAAAATATTTGTTCAAATTTAACAAAATAAAAAATGTTAATATGTTGACAATATAATTTTTTAGCTTTATGTTTCAAGTATAAACCAATATATGGATTTCATATGACCCTTTTTCTAATTTATTTTAAAATTGACTTACCATTCTAACACATTGTCATCTACATCAAGAACCTCCATCAAGACTAGGACTTTAAGAAAATAAATTCAATATAATAAGTTTCTACCACATACTACTAACCCCTATTTGACCAAACTAATTCAAGTTGTTATTGCCTGAAATATAACATTATATAGATAATTAATAAATTTATAGAGAGAACCATCACCATACATAAACACACTCATTAATCAAATGTGATATAAAAGAAGACAATGTGAACCTTTCTCTCACTACTATTTTAATAATTTTATGTGATCTATCTATACCTAAATTTCAATCCTAGATTGCAACTATTAACGAAATTTATATAAATTTTCAATTGTACAAGAATATCCTAGTGCATGTTGCCATATACTATTATTGTGTAGTGACCCTCTTGTTTGCATCTTGTTAAAGTGAGATCGGTGTTTTAATTTCACTATTTCTTTCTGATTGTTATGGTGATTATTTTATGGCTTTCAATGGTGTGTATGAATCACCACATGTTCAAGATGAGATTTTTCAAGATGTTAGTTGTTGGCATTTTACATATTTATATTCTTTGTTTATCATTATGCTTCAGCTCAATGATATGCATTATTTATGCTATTATTAAATGTGAGCTTGATTATTGATGTTTAGAAGTAATGATTTATTTAAGTATTCATATGATGGATGTACAAATGTTATTTTATTCTTATGCTATTAGACCTCGTTAGGATGATTATGATGTGCTTCGGCTATATATACATTAAGAAGGTACCCTTGACGTACGTTGAATGGTTACAGGTACAAGGTTGTTTCTCCACCTGGCAACACAAATTTAAGTTATTCCCCAATGGTGGTTAATTCAAATATTTCACATTGGACCCCTTCATATCCATTCCCCAAGCGTACTCAAATCAAGTGTGAGATGTGTCATATTTGACCTTATGTGAGCCTACATTATATTTAGGAGTTATTCTAGAATCCCTATGTGTTGTGAATGACCAATGGATGTCTGATTTAATTGATTTTTTGAATTCTATATTTTTCAACAATTGAAATATTAGGAATTTAAATTATTATGATATTTACTATTAAAATATTCTCTGTAGTTTAGGTAAAAGGGTAAATAAAATAAAAGTAAGTTATTGTTTATTTTAAATTTCAAAAATTCCTCAAGTTGGGAATTGTGAGTTATTTGCGATTTAATTATCCCATTTCAATTTTGATTTCAATAAATTTAAAGGAATATGCTCATAAGGATTTAAATCGTAAATTTAAATGATAAATGTTATTCATGAATGATTTTAAATGTGTAATTGGGATTTGGGGAACTAATTGGGAATTAATGGAATAGAAAATAACTTTTTATTATAAAATTTGAAATTGGAAAGAGGGGATTTTATTTCATTATGTAATTTTATTTTGGGAGAATTTTTTTGTGAGAGAAATACCCTCTTTTGGGTGAAAATCTGATTTGTTGATTGGGAGTGCAATTCTTATAAAAAATCAATGAGGTCAAATTCATTAGGATATGAATTGGGAAGGGATCATGTATGTTTGATTTTGCGACTCTTTGTTTGTCATGTTTGACAAAATTTACATTTCAAAATTTGAAGGGCATTGAGGTATTATCCTTATTTTTAATTTCTTTGAGCATTTTTCTTCAAGTTTGTTTGTAGTTCGAGAATGATTATGGGAGTGTATAATCCTCCCATCTACTTTTGTTTCACAATTTCAATTATGTAATGAGTGGATTTATTTAAATTTTGGAAATTTTCAAAAATACAAGGTTACCATGTGTTGGTGTAGGTTTTTATTTTCTTAGTGGGTTAATTTATTTTCCATTAGTCCTAGGTTTTTTGTAAAATTTTATTAAGTTTGCTTAGGATAATAAAGCGAGTTTATTATTTAATAACTAGGAAATAAATGATGTGGTGTCCCTTCCCTTCAAGGGTGGAACACTTTGCACTTTTGGTGGCATCCTCCACTTTTTGTGGTTGATCCTATTGGTTGGATTTTCCACATGCATCCTATCCTTAGTTCTATATAAATTCACTACCTAGCTTGTATTTGCATATATATTCTTGTATAATTTTATATATACATTCATCTTGGAAGCTTTTAATGCAATTCTATCACATCGACATTGCATAACCTCTCAGAGTTCTATTTTGTATTCTTTAAATTTTTCTAGTTTATGTAACTTTGATTTTCTCTTAAGAACTTCCTTGGGTTAATCAATCTTTTTCATATTTCTAACATGGTATCAAAGCATTTATTTTGAGAAATCTAATTTCATAAATTCCTAATTGAGAGATTGAGTTCTCATGTAAAGATTTGTAAATTATTGTATGCTCTTCTCTTGCATTTTGAATGATCTAGAGAATCAGAAAGGGTTTGAAAAGATCCAATACCTTCTTCATATTGCATATGTATTTTGTGAGATCCACGTGATTGCAATATTTTTGGTTATACTAGAAAATTTTGACTATTCCAATGCATCCAAAAGGCTAGAGAAATTCAAGATTGGATTTTGTTTCATCCAAATTGGAGATCACTTGAAAAAGTTGTAAATGGGGATTTGAAGCTTAGATCTAGTGAACAAGTTTTTCCAAGAGAATTTTCAGCCAAAAAGGACCTTTCCATTGTGTTTAGGAGGTCAAGGAGATGAATTTTGACATAAAATTTTCCCATATTCAAAGTTGGAGCCATTGAGACATTTTTTTTCCAGGGTGCCATATGGCCCCCAAGTTGCAAGTCACCCAACTTTTTATTAAAAAATCTAATTTTTTTATATTGGGTGGGTTTTTCTTTTTAAAATTAAAAAATATTAAAAGGGTTTTAGTGTATATCGCTTGAGTGCTAAGAGCTCAACACTTAAGGTGCTAAGCACCTATGTGTAGGGCCAACAACCTATGAATATTGGCTACCTGTAGAGTAGCTATAACTGCCTGTAGTTGGTAAAGACACAATGGCTATAAAGTCATTAACTATGGTTAATAAATCACCAAGTGTTTTTGAAAAACCCTTCAAATTTTGGGGTTACTATCCTAAAAAAGTAGCGTTTTCTTGCAAACAATTGCCACTCCTTTGCCCAAGCATTGCTTGAGTGGCTAGAAACTAGTGGTGCCACCCGAGCACCACCAGGTCCCTCTAATAGGCCAAATCAAGCCTTTTTTTCAAACTTGCATAACATTTTCCCATGGTTTCTATTTTATAAAAATGAGATATCACCAGAAAGCTAGAGACAAACACTTTCCATCCATAAAGGTATTGAAAATATTTTTTTCCATTTTCTACTAGATATTTTAGGTGGAAGATGTTTGTTGCTAATTTCTTCAATAGACCATAACTATTGTCCTGATGCTCTAATTTTTAGAAAAGAATAGGAATTGGAAAGGTGGTGAAGAGCACTACACAACTATATGGCTAATGTTTCCATATTTTATCTCAAGTTCATTTTTTATCAGAATTTGTAATTTTAGTTATTTTGAGCCTATTGAGCATTGTATGTTGGAAAAGGATTTGTAAACACACTAAACTATAACATGCTAACCTTATAATATTTGGGGGGTGATTTTTGATATAAGTGAAAAGAGTCAGGAAGTATTGGTGTTCTCTTTTGATATCTTTTGTAATCATTTAAAGATTGTATCATGGGTTTTACTATTCACCCTTCTATGATAATCTTAGATAAGGCCAATTATGAGTCTTAGAAAAAAGAATTCTAACTCATCTTAGCTAGATAAAAAAAATTCCTTACCTTTATGGGCTCATGTCTGACCAGACACGCCTAGAAGGAAATTATTATGGGGTAATAGATTTGATCATGCATTATGATTGATTGGTTCTCATGTTGATAATAACATTATGTGGGCTATAGTGGACACTAAATGTCCCCACACACTTTGGACCAATATTTGGGATATATTTGGAGACCCTCATGTTTCTTGATTCCTAGATGATCTTGCTTCAAATTGCCTCATTCCAGTTGATGATACAAATAATACACCCTTTGATGATGCTACTTTAGAGGAGCTTGAGTATTTTGTAGGTCTTGAATGTTTTGATAACACAAAGAATTATTTCTTACTTATCATTCTCATGTTGAGATCAAATCTGATTCACATGTTAGAAATTTAGATTCTAAAGATGCTTCTTCAAAATATTCTAGTGATTCACTACAACAAGGTTATTTATGTCTTCTAGATTCAATTCATTAGGATAAATTATACCATTAATTTCTTTCTTGTTTGTAGAGTCCCCCATTTTGGACCTAGATGACATTATTGAGGATATGCATCTTATCTTTGAGGAAAAATATTTGGTTCTTACATCTTTTGCTACTATAGAGTTTAGTGTTACATCTTCAAAAGCTTATAATGACTTCTTGTAGTAGGATATACATTAGTTTCATTTAATTTGGGAAAAAATGCATTTTTGTATTAGTTTTTTTGTTGCACTCATTGGTGAGTGTGAAGAGCATAGGAATATGGTACTAGAGAAGGTTAAATGGGAGTGGCTTCCAACATGTCCTTAGCCCAAAGTGGCAAGTAGGTTGATCATAGGTGGGGATTCATTTAATCAAGTGATAAATACTAAAACATGGTTAATTAATTAAGACAATGGATGCCCCTCTCATGCCTTGAGTGATAGTAAAAACTAAGGATGTTTGTGAAGATATGCCAACTCAAGGAGCTTGGGTCTTATAAGATCAAGAATCCTTGTCTGTATGAGAGGAGTAATAGGTTTCTTGGATGTCATACCTTTGAGCACCATGATGACACTCCCTAACTAACTCTCTAGTATCTTACCCTAGTGTCTTGTGTGTGTGATAAACTATTGGTGAGTTGGCCTAATGGTGATCCTTGTGGTACCCTTATATTGAGTTATCCCATGTGATGGTTATATACTATGGTATTAGTGAGTTGGACCAATGCAGTTTGTGATGTGACACTGGTATTTATGCCTAATGTGGATGGTGTTATGTTATGGTGTTTATACCAAGTGATGGCATGTAATAGATCCATGATGTGATTTGGATGATTGAGTGTTCATATGATGTTTATGTGGAGTGTATACTTCATGTATGGTGTGTAATACTTCTCCCAATTTTTTTGGTGTGAGTGTTGTGTTTGTGGTCCATGTTGGGCATGTGCAAGATCATGGGGGTCCAAAAAGTGGCAATGAGAAAAAAAAAATGCATTTTTACTTTGCTAAAATTGCAAAAAAAATGTTGACTTTTTGTATGGGTTGAGTAAAATGTGAATTTGGTTTGGAATCCAAAATGGATATCTATTATGAATATATATCTGTTAATAATAGATATCCTTTATAAATAGATATTTGTTTCTCAAAATTAATTTTCATTAATTTATGTATTCAAAATAGATATCCATTTTGAAAAGAAAAAAAAATATCCATTTTCAATTAGTATTTTAATATATTTTATATTTTCAAAACGGATATCCATTTTTCTCAAAGCATATATCCATTTTTCTCAGAATAGATATCTATTAAATTGAAAATCCCAAAAATGCACACTTCAATAAAATGGGCATAACTTTTACATTATTGATCAAAATTTTGATTTTTTATAGGTGTTGGAAAGGTGATTTAGAGGTCTACACAATGGATAAGATTATTCTAATAGATTGATCATAAAATTTTAATTATAATAATTTTAAGTTCCTCCTTGAGCTTTAAAATTTTAAATGCTCATAATTCTTGCATACAAAGTCTTTTTTCCATGCTCTTTTTTGCAAAAATCATCTTAAATGATAGGAAACATTAAAGAAGCAATAATTAATGAAATTTTTATATATTTTTACTAAGGAGAGTAAAAAAATGCATCAATAATCATATAAGGCCTTAGGTTGTTGTCTTTGATCCTATGTGCACCTTTTCCCAAGTTGAACTAGGAGAACATATATATATATATATATATATATATATATAT
>VDFB02215832.1:0-21216 GCA_007258455.2 Sequoia sempervirens
TATCCACTTCAAATATAACATCAATTAGGTCGGCCTAATTAGATGTATCATACAAAATATACAATATATGATTTGTTGGCTCAAATCCTTCCACACACACCTCACGCCAAGATTAAATCCTTTAAAAAAATTGAAATAGGTAAGAATGGACCTATAATAGCTTCCACATAATTCTACAATACTTAACCTTCACATAGCTTTAAATCCTTCAACTATATACCCATATATAGACACGTGATCTGAAAAATAATGTGCCATATGGAATGCACACTCCATTGGCATCAGTCAACATCTCCTTAAATCCACAAAACCAAAATCCTATCCATGGAGAAGTGTGAAATCTCCAACTCATATGCACTATACAAAAAATGATTGTAACTGCTAGACTGAACTTTTGTCATTCATAACTTTCAAACCAAAAGCCAAATCAAGATGGAATTTTGGAATTAGATGCTTCTACCAACCAAAAACATTATTCTAGAACCACTTAGAGAAATGTTAATTTGTGGACCTGTGTGGACCCAAAAATTGGATGCTCTATTACACAAAATTAGCAGAATTGACACTTAGTCAATTTTCATCACAATTATCTTCACCAGATCAAACCTTCTTGCAAAATTGTCTTCCACAAACATCCCAAAACATGCTAGATCAACCAAAATTAACTACACCATGATCTCCATATCAAGATACAATGTTGACATCAACGAAAACACTGCAATGCATAATAGTATACCTTGTGCTTATCACTTATGCTCATGTTTCCAATAGTTGGATCAATGAAAAAATCATTCTTCCAATAATCCCCCCCTTTGTAATTGATGGAAACATGCCAAAAAATCCCCAAAATATTTCCCCCCTTTGACATCGAGGGAAAAGGACGCATGCAACAACTTTCCTAACATATACCAGATCTCCCCCTAAGAAATATATGCATATGTACAAACTGAAAGATTGAATTGACTCCCACTAAGTCATGTACCATAGAAAAATCCAAAAACTTGTATAGGAAACCATTCTATATACTCCGCATATGTACATAAAATCTGAAATCAAAAAAATAGAAATGCATAAAGAATAAAAATGTTGTCAACCAGAGCAAATTGAATCTTGGAGTTTTTGTACATGAGTTTGTCAAGCCTATTTTCCTTCTTCCCATGTCTTCATGGCTACCCCAAGCAGTCTTCATTGTGTTTCAAATTCCATCAGTATCTCTTCTCCTTCTTCTATAGTGCTAGATACCAGATTTATCTATGTAAATTTGTTAGCACTCAAAAGGGCACTTGAAACAAATATGAATTTGGAATTCACCAAGTCCCTTAGCTCTTTCTTGCTCCACTTTCTCCTTTGTGAAGCCCATATCCTCCACAAAATTTTCAACCTTCTTTATTTGTGGTTTTCTATGCTCCATATGCACCTCCATATATTTTTTTTCATAGGTTCCATACCTTTCTTTAGTGGTATCTTTTGGACTCTTAAAAAAAAATCATCCAAACCAGTAATATCTTGTTCATCGATGTCATATCCCAACTTAGGGATCCGAAATGTCCTTGGTTCTACTACTTCCATGATGCACTCATCTGTTGATACCAGGAATTTGATATCATTTTGATCCTTTTCTACCATTTTCCTAGGAATTATGTCTCTTTCATGCATCCTCTTTTGAAAAATTTCAAAGAAGGAAATAAGAGGACTGTCATCTTGTGCCTTCACATCACAAAGACTTCATAGAAAGTCTCCAATATGATGAGAAACAGGTCTACCTTGCAACCATTCCACACTTTTAGTTCCAAGGAGTTCCTTTAAGAAATAGAAAATTAGACATACAACCAAGGTTCTATACTTGAATGGATACTTCTTCTTCTTTGTTTGTTTCAAGTTCTCCATTAACTATTGTCTTAGAAATTCACAAAGATCATATTCAACCCCTTCTTCCACCATTTCATATGAAACATTGATTGAGGTGGTAGATACAATTTTTTCTCTATTTATGAAGTAAATTTTGTAACCAATCAACATAGTTACATACTTCATAGCTAGGTTTCTGATTTCATTTACTATTAAATCTCTCTTGTCATATGTTACACCTATGAGGTCCATTACAACCTCATTCTTAATCAATTTTAGTATTGGAATAGGTTTAGTGGAGCATAGACCTGTAACCTCTCTAATCACATCCTTTGTAATCATCCCAGACATGTTGGTCCAAAAATTTTTATCATGAATTCTACTTAATCCAATCCTAACCCATTTGTAATCAAAGTAGAAATTTGGAAACCAGTGGAATACATCAAGTTTCTTCATGACTAGGTTTAGGCATTCTAGTTTTAGGGAAAAGTTATCTCCACTAAGCTCTTTCACCACACATCCCCTAGCTTATTGTGATCATATTCCTCTATCTTTCCATGAATATAAATCCTTATATCTTTTGTAGGTAAAAATCCATATGGAACATGCAAAAGTGCACCTAATGGTTCATCTTCTATGGATTTAGCAAGGTATTTCTTGAACTTAGGTTGTGGCTTCTCAGTAACCTCAATTAACCTCGGTGTTACCATTGCAAAATGAATTCAAACTAACTTCAAAAGAGTTCTCTAAGAAACTAGGGAAAAACTAAGATTGTAAATACCTTTTGTTTCACTTGTCGAACTAGGGTTTGAATGCACCAAATCACAAATCTCCTTGACCACTCCAAATTCTTTCTTTGTTGCTCTGATCCTTCTCAAATGCTTGTTGTAAATGAATTTGGTTAAGTGAAATAACTTTATAACCCTTTGAATCTTACCTAATTTTGCATTAAATGCTTCCAAACAATAAAGTTGGCAAACCCTTCACTATGTGCATGGTTAGCTTTAGATGCTCTAAAAATTTCCACATTTCAACATTTTCTTCTAGGATCTTCACTAATAGATCAAGAATGTTGATCTGCATCACATATCTTCATGTTGAAGCATCATCACCATTTTGTTTGGCAGGGGATAAAATATTTATGTTAAAGCTCCCCTGAGCCAAAGCTCTCAACTTAGTTTCCAAAGGAAACATCTACACTATATCCTAGTACAAATTTATCCTTAATCTTAGTCTCTTCCTTCTCGAAATCTTATTCATCTCCTTCTTTATCTCTATTGGATCAACCTTTTGTATTGGTTCATTGTTCTTTACCAAATTATCCTTCTTCATATTTTCACTTCAACAAAACTTAGAAATGTGTCTAGGCCTATTGCATTTATAGCATATGACATTCTTATAAACAATATTTCTTCCATTCATTCTAGATCTACATTGATTAGTTTTATGCCCAAATCCATAGTACATTTATAACAGCAGCCTTTGAAAGATTGAACCATTCTACCATTGTTATAGCCTTTCATCATTTGACTTCTACACTCATTACACTAGTAGAATTTGGCAAATAAATGACTACGTGACTAAATTTTTAGTCATGACAACTATAAATGGCTAAATAAATGACTAATTTGATCATTGAATAAAATCACAGCTATAAATGACTAAATAAGTGACTAATTTTTTGCATAAACTTTGTTTTTTGAGAGAGAATATTCCTAACCATCAATTTAGGCTTTAGCTAACACTTATGCATCCAAATTTGTATATATATTTTTTATAAATGTGTAACAAAAATCAAACGATATAAAGACCACCATTTTCCCATGGTTTTTAACTACCGCTTAGTTAGAAGAAATAGTCTAGGAAAACAAACAGAGGTTGAAGTGTTTTGAAGATGGAGATATTGAGCAGTAATCGAAGGGCTTTCCCAGTGGAGGAATCTCCTGCTAGCAGTGCTTCAAAGTACGGGTCTAGATTGTGACCAAATCTATCCTTCTATCAGATAGCTCCCCACTTGGAAGTATGTCTTAAGGATTTTGAGCTTTTTGTTGTGGATCGTCTCAAAGGTAGGCAAACCATTCTTATTTTTTTTTAAAAGTTGGATGTATACGTTATGCCCATTTGATTATTTGAAAAATTTGATGTTGGGTGTTTTCGTGAAGTACTATTTGGCTATTTGAATATGATGCTCGCTATTTTGTTATTCGATACCTAGGTATGTTTAAAAATTGATGCTTGGTATTTTTGTTATTGGCTATTTGGGTATTTCAATGTTGGGTTTTCACTTGAAATGGGTATTTAAAAAAATGGTACTGGATATTTTTCACTATTGAGATAATGTTTTTTCTAAGAAACAAATGAGGTCTCAACCTTTTTTGGTATTACACGTAGTTTTCTAAATTTTTATTTTGTTATCATTTTTCCTGAGCATTAAAAAAAATGATGTTCAGTGAACCCTTTGTTATTAACTATCTTGGTATTTAAAAAAAGGACGTTGGGAATTTTCTTTATATGAGTATTTAAGAAATCTTATATTGGGTATTTTTTTCACTATCGAGTTAAAATTATTCTAAGAAACAGACGATGTCTCAATCTTTCTGGTATTGCAACCTCACTAATCTACTAGAGTTATGGTTTATGTTTCTAGGGAGGCCTAGGATTTGTACCCTAGTCATGCTCTTACCAATGCTTTTGTTGGTATTAATAAACAACGTTAAATCATGGGTCAGAAAATTAGTTTTCTTGACAGGGTGTGGTAAGATCTTGGATTGTATCCTAGAGTGTGCAAGGAAGCTTGTGTTTGATCATTAAGGTATGTAAACCTGATCAGGGAAATGTATCCTATATAGCATGGGTCTTGCTTTAATACTTCCCATAATGGTTATTAGCAGATCACATTATTATAGTTTGTGGTAACCCAAGATTGCATTCAAGTATGTAACAAACTTGGTTTGTAGTTTAAGTTGTACACTTTTAAGTAACATTCATAAGGTTTAGAAAATCTTGATCACTCTGGAATAGCCCGTTAAACATGGGTTGTGCTTGAATGCACCGCATAATTGATATAACACAACCACTCTGCATATCAACCAAATTTATAGGCTCTTTATTGCAGCAAGAGGTAATCACTCTTGGATCATGCTATCATTACATCCACTAGTAGAATTTGGAAAATAAATGACTAGGTGACAAACTTTTAGTCACAACAACTAAAAATGAGAATATTCTACTCATTTTTTGCAACTCAACTATAAATGAGTAAATAAATGACTAATTTGGTCGTTGACTAAAAAATTATTAAGTCACAGAAATACAAATGACTAAATAGTTAGTCATCAAATTCAAAATAGAAAAAAAATTAAAAAACAATTCGGCCAATTATTGGCACAATGTATTCATGCACATGATTTATTGGTGCAATTATTCATGTTCATTGCAGATTCATTTGTCTTGCTTGACCTCGCTTCATTCGTTAGCCTGGCATGAGGTGTTTTGATAAGTTATTGCAGCTACTTGCATGGGCGATAAGGATTCGAAGAGGACCTGCACACTTTTGAAAAGGTGGGCAAGGGAAAGGAATTTGGAGTTTTCTACAACAAATTTGAATTCACCGAGGACCTTTGTAGCGAAATCGGATTTGGCGACGCCCTTTGCAACGAATTCGGAGGTAATTTGAAACCATCATTACATTAAACACAAAGGTCATTACAATCTACTACTCTTAATAATGTTCTTTCACAATCTTTCCATTGTTCTACTTCATAATGTGCTCGAGCTAAATATAATAAAATTTGGGTGTCAGTGCCAAATTAGCATTTCCTCAAATAATTTTGATACATTTTCACTGCAAGCGCAAACTGTCCTTGTGCAAAGTAAACATGTGCTAGATTTACCCACACATCGAGCATTTGAACAAAGATGTTTCTTGTTGTAGCTTCTTGTACCTATGTAAAAATTTCCTTTGCAATATCAATTTGACCCCTTTCAGCTAGCACAATGGCTGCCTCATTTGTAGCATAAACATTTCATGGTCTTTGTGCCAACACTTTACAATACAATTCTCTATCCATCTCAAGATGTTGTGCCTCCACCTTTGGATCCCTCCTCTCATTGCGAAAAGATGAAAAATAATTCCAATTTCCAAGTGAAATTTCAACATAAGAATTCTTTGCATTTGATTCACTTTGTGTAGCTTTAATTTTTTCTTTGCTTTAAGCCAATCATTTGTTTTCAGTTCTATTTTTCCAAGCATAGATAAAGCATTTGACGAGTTTTTATCCACCTTAAGTGCATCCCCAATCAATTCTAGGCTTAGTTGGATCTCATTTCAAGCCTAATCCATGGCTGCAAGACATACATATGCATCCACATAATCGGGAAACTTGAACAATGTTAGCCTATAGAAAAGATTTTCTTTTTCAGTACCACGTAGCTATTCAAACAACCTAGCAAGATTAAATAGTGTTGTGACTTTATCCCATGGTAACTCAAGTGAAACGCCACTTTCTTCTAGTCGATGGAAGAATTTCATATCCTTAAAGAGCACAAGAAAAACTACAGAATTAGCACTGGGACTTTTATTTATGAATTCAACCCAAATACCATTTCCTAATGTCTCCATAAAAGTTTGTTGAGCCAACTCTAGTTCATCATGCTCAAAATGAAGAACTCGAATGTTGTGTAATAATTGAATGGGTACTTCTTTTCTTCTCTTCTTCAAAAGAGACTTTGGCATCTTAAGAGAATCTAAGGATGCACTGAGGTCTGATGATATTAATAACTCACCCATTTTGATAAATGCATGGGCGTTAGGTGGATCTATGCGAGTTTCCTTTCTTAAAATTTCCAATGCCTTCTTTGCTAGCCGTTGTTCAACATATATATGGCCTACAACTTTTAAGCTCTCACAGTTCTCAGGGTGGACCTCCAAAACCTTTTCAAAATTTGAGAGAGAAATCTTAATATCTCCCATCTTCAATTGAACCTATCCACAAAATCATGTGGCCTTTCGCTTTCCTTGACTGATGTTATGTAGTAGTGGCCCGCGGTGTCATAATCACCTTTACTATGATAAGATCATGAAAGATTATTGTAGACACGCAAAATGTACAAGTTGACATTGTGCATCTAAGTCTGACTACCGACATCATTTCATCCTAAATCATTCCCCGACCTAACCATTTAATTGAATATCTTTATTTGATTAAATTCATTTGTTTTCTTCTCTTAATTAAACAAATCATGTGTTTAATTAAGTCTCTTAAATCATTCTCCATCTCTTTTAATTAAATAATTAATTTTATTTAATTAATTAAATCTCTAAAGTCTATCTATTAAATTGAATAAATTAAAATCTTATTTAATTTAATCTTACTTCAATCTCTTTAATTAAATAATCAAAACATGTTTATTTAATTAAACTCATTAAATCATTTCCTCTCTTGTTTGATTTAAATTAATCCAAAAATCTAAGTCAAAATAAGTCAAACTTCCTAATCTTCATTAAATTGATCAAATCTTGATTAAATCTAATCTAATCTTCAAAATCCTCTAGCTTTTCCCACTTGCACAAATAAATCAATTTATTGATTTATTAAATCTTCATTTTCCCTCAACAAAGCATCTTTTGGAGGAATATTCTTCTATTTCAAATTCAAAATTTGAATGACATGTCCTTCCAACATGTCATTTACTCTCTCTTACAAGTCCTTCCAACAAGGCATTTACTTCTTCTTACATGTCCTTGCCTTGAGCCAAGTGGCATTTAATGCAATTTTCTTTCCCCCTCTTACATGTCTTTTCTCAAAATTCAAATTCAAAAATGCATTTATTGGCACATTTGTCAAAACTTGCTCATTCCTCATCCAATCACATTTGGACAAGTGGCATTTTTCCATTGGCCAAATCTTTGTCCCACATTGCTCTATTTTGGCTTTGTTTCCATTTCAACATTCTATAAATAGAATGCTTCACCATGCATTTTATCATCCACAATTATGCAAAGTTATTATGCACAAATATCTCTCAAATTCCATCCATCTTCTTAACTAGTTTATTGCAGATTTTGGAGCTCATTGAGGGACTTATCAAGTGGATCAATCATCTTCAATCAACATTTTCATTCAAGGAGTTGGGAATGGGAAAATCTCCACACACCTATTTGCACCAACTCCCCCATGGGATCAAGTGTTTGCATGCTAAATTAGGATTTCATATTTCCATTATGTTCTTCATTGTTTTCTTTGTTTTATTTCCTATTTTTAGCTTTGTGAATGGATTTCATGGGGAATCCTTGTTCATGCTTACAAAATAACTCTCTAACATTGTTTGTTGTTGTGTTTTTGTAGGCACTTTGAATTGGGGTTCACAATTATAATATGAATGAGATTTCATGAGAGGGTGGTTAGTTGAAACAAGAGTTATCTCAGTCCAAGCTGTTCCACAAGAAAATGTTGCCCTCTGATGAAGGAAAAATCATTTGCTAAATGATTCAATGCCATTAAGTACGAGTATAATTCAAAGGCTCTACACATCTTTTCCATTCCTTCATGAGAACTACCTTTTTCACTAACTGTGAGAATCCTACAAGTAAAAAATGCACAAAACTCACCACAAATATTTATGTAGAGGTAGAAAATCATTTCCTAATTCCTCCATAAAAGTTTGTTGATCCAACTCTAGTTCATCACGCTCAAAATGAAGAACCCCAATGTTTTTTAACAATTGAATGGGTACTTCTTCTCTACTCTTCTTCACAAGAGACTTTGGCATCTTAAGAGAATCTAAGGTTGCACTGGGGTATGATGATATTAATAACTCACCCATCTAGATAAATGCATGGGCATCATGTGGATCTATGCGAGTTTCCTTTCTTAAAATTTCCAAAGCCTTCTCTACCTACCCTTGCTGAGCATATATATGGCCTACAACTTTTAAGCTCTCACAGTTCTTAGGGTGGACCTCCAAAACCTTTTCAAAATTTGAGAGAGAACTCTTAACATCTCCCAACTTTAATTGAACCTATCCAAAAAATCTTGTGGCCTCTCACTTTCCTTGACTGATGTCATGTAGTAGTGGCCAGTGGTTTCATAATCACCTTTACTATGATAAGATCATGTGAGATTATAATATGAATAAGATTTCATGAGAGGGTGGTTAATTGAAATAAGAGTTGTCTCAGTCAACTATTCCACAAGAAAATGCTACCCTGTAGTGAAGAAAAAATGGTTTTCTAAATGATTCAATGCCATTGTAGAGTACGGGTATAATTCAAAGGCTCTACACATCTTTTCCATTCCTTCATGAACACTACCTTTTTCACTAATTGTGAGAATCCTACAAGTAAAAAATTCACAAAATTGACCACAAATATTTATTTAGAGAAAAAACATCATTTCCTAATGCCTCCATAAAATTTGTTGATCCAACTCTAGTTCATCTCTAGTTGCTGTTCTTAAAATTTTCAAAGCCTTCTCTGCCACCCTTGTTGAGCATATATATGGCCTACAAATTTTAATCTCTCACAGTTCTCAGGGTGGGCCTCCAAAACCTTTTCAAAATTTAAGAGAGAACTCTTAAGATCTCCTAGCTTCAATTGAACCTATCTACAAAATCCTATGGCCTTTGGCTTTCCTTGACTGATGTCATGTAGTAGTGGCCAATGGTGTCATAATCACCTTTGCTATGATAAAATCGTGCAAGATTATAATATGAATGAGATTTCATGAGAGGGTGGTTAGTTAAAACAAGAGTTGTCTTAGTCAACTATTCCACAAGAAAATGCTTCCTTGCAGTGAAGAAAAAATGGTTTGCTAAATGATTCAATGCCATTGCATAGTATGGGTATAATTCAAAGGCTCCACACATCTTTTCCATTCCCTCATGAACACTACCTTTTTCACTAACTATGAGAATGCTACAAGTAAAAATTGCACAAAATTGACCATAGAGATTTATGTAGAGGTAGAACATCATTTCTTAATGCCTCCATAAAAGTTTGTTGAGCCAAATCTAGTTCATCATGCTCAAAATGAAGAGCCCCAATGCTGTTTAAAAATTGAATGGGTACTTCTTCTTTGCTCTTCTTCAGAAGATACTTTGGTGTCTGAAGAGAATCTAAGGCTGCACTGGGGTCTGAGGATATTAATAACTCACCCATCTTGATAAATTCATCGGCATCATGAGGATCTATGTGAGTTTCCTTTCTTAAAATTTCCAAAGCCTTCTCTTCCAGCCCTTGTTGAGCATATATATGGCCTACAACTTTTAAGCTCTCACAGTTCTCAAGGTGGACCTCCAAAACCTTTTCAAAATTTGAGAGAGAACTCTTTAGATCTCTTAGCTTCAATTGAACCTGTACACAAAATCTTATGGCCTCTGGCTTTCCTTGACTGATGCCATGTAGTAATGGCCAGTTGGTTCATAATCACCTTTACTATGATAAGATCATGCAATATTATAATATGAATGGGATTTCATGAGAGGGCAATCAGTTGAAACAAGAGCTATCTCAGTCAACTATTCCACAAGAAAATGCTGCCCTATGAAGAAAAAATGGTTTGCTAAATGATTCAATGCCATTGCACAATATGGGTATAATTGAAAGGCCATACACATCTTTTCCATTCCTTCATGAACACTACCTTTTTTACTAACTATGAGAATCCTACAATTAAAAAGTGGAGGAAAAAACTAACCGCAAAGATTTTTCCACATTTCAAACAGCAAAATCGCAAAAAAAAAAGCATTTAAAACATTACAAAAATGCAAATAAAATCATGTTGATTTATGTGCCAAAAGAAACCATGAGACCATAGCTTGTTGCTTACTATTATTCTTTGATATATTTTTTCCAAGCATCCATAGCCTTTTGAAATCACTTGTTTTAGGCTTTTAGCCATAGTAGCAAGGCAGTGAACTATTTGATAAAAATGCTTTGGTAGACATGTATGAAAAATGTGGTAGCATAGAAAAGTGAACTTTGGAAAAAATGCCTCAAAATGTGGTCTCATGGTGATGGAATTCCATGAAAAACAAATTGTTATGGATTTTCATGGCATTGTCAATCCCATTCTGAGAATTTATCAACTAGTTCTTGCCTTGTCTATGCTATTGCTACTATTATGCTTTGATATATTTTTCCAAAAGCATCCTTAGCTTGTTAGGAAGAACTTGTTTTAGGATTTTAGCCATATAACAAGGAAGTGAATTGTTTGATAAAATGTTTGGTGGAAGACATGTATGAAAAATGTGGTAGCATGAAAAGGCAGTGAACTTTTTGAAAAAATGCCTCAAAGAAATGTGGTCTCATGGAATGCCATGACAAGCAAATGCAATTGGAAGATGCTCCTAGTTATTAGTTATGCAATTTGAAGTAATTGCATAACTGCTTAGGTTGACTTTGTAAAAACTATATTGTAATTGAAATTTTGTCATTGATCAACATCTAGTTATTAGTTATGCAATGTTAAGTAATGCTTTGAGTTTGAAAAATGTGCAATGCAATGTAATCAACAATTTGAATATAAACTAAAAAAATCTATTTTTTACAATTCATTAGTTAAACTCTCTATTTTATTTTCTCTCTATAACTCTATTGCTATGAAAATTCCTTTCAATTAAAAAATATAGTTTTTGTCTCTTATTCTATAATTTTTTGTTGCTACGTGTAGAACATTATAGATGGATCAATGTTGAGGGTTGAAATACCATGCATTTGATGAGAGAATAGCTGATGAGAGTAACATGGAGAAATATCCATGTCCATGTCATGACTTTCTTGGTGGAAAGGTGAAAAAGAGAAGTCAGATTTATCGACATATGATAAGATATGGACATAGTGGTATAAGCCCTTGGAATGTCAATTAGTATGAAGATATGATAGAATGGCAGAGTGTGAGAGATGAAGAGGCAAGAAACATAGATGAAGTGCCACCAAACATAGATGAAGTGGCACCAAACATAGATGAAGTGGTAGTAATGTTAGACAAAGGGTTTGAAGTTGCTAAAATGTTGAATGAGGGTCTAAACGATGATTGGGCCAAGTTGATGGAGGATGCTTCAAAGCCTTTGTATGCTAATTGTAGGTTAAGTCGTTTGACCAAAAATCCTTTAAATTCTTAACTTGCAGGTGGTGTTTGGTTGGAAAAATGAGAGTGTAGATCAGTTATTGGCATTATTAATTTTGATGTTACCACCTGACTCCACATTGCCAACAAAATGAAGTCAATGTAGAAAGGAAATCACTAAGCTAGGCTTAGGGTATGAAAACATGCACACATGTGTGAATGGTTATGTATTATTTCACAAGAATCTTGCAAGTGAGAATGAATTTCTGAAATGTCATGAAGCGAGGTATAGAGAAGGGTTAAAATTATTTGTGGTTCCTAGAAAGGTTCTTCATCACCTTTTGGTAATCCCACGATTACTCTGAAAGTATAAGTGCAAAGAAATTGATGAACTTATGCAATGACATGCCCAAAATAAGAGCACTAATGGAAAACAATATGACATGTGCCGATTCTAAGATGTGATGGAATTTAATAACAAATGGCCTAATTTTTTCAAGATCTCGTAATATAAGATTGGGTTTTTCTAGATGGGTGAACCCATTCTCAGATAAAAGTACTAAATGGTCAACTTGGCCAGTGTTTTTAATAAATTATAACTTGCCTCCATGGTTAGCAAGCTAAACCATTTTTCTTAATGCTATCATTGATTATAACAAGGAAAGAAAAGTGTGACTTCATATACAATTGATGCTTATCTAGAGCCATTATATGATGAGCTAATGGAATCGTGGAAAGGAATTGAAGCAATTAAAACTTTAAGGGATGGTCATTCAATCAAATTCACTTTAAGAGCTTACTTATTGTTTATGATTCATGATCTTCCTGCATATGGCACATTGTCTAGTTTCAATGTTCATGGATACCATGGATGTCCTACTTGCAACTTTAAGGATTTTGTGAGGCACTCAAGAAGTTTACGTAAGTGTATTTATTGTGGACATCGTGCTTACCTTAAAATGGATCATCGATATTTTCAACAAAAAACACGGTTCAATGGTCAAGAAGAGAATCGTGAAGCACCATTGCTAATAATAGGTGATTACATTGTTAAGAATGGACAAAAAAGAATATCATTTATTGAAAATAATGGGATTCTAGTAGTAGATATGCTCTATGTAATGAAAGCGGTGTAAAAAGGTTGTGCATATTCTGTAAGTTTCCATACTTTAAGGATATATCCATTAGGCATACCGTTGAATTTATGCATACTGAGAAAAATATAGCCTATGCTATTATAGAAACTATTTTTCTGCTTTTGATACTATTTCATCATGTGAAGACTTTCAAAAACTAAAGATTTGTCGAAATATTTGGGTTGAAAAATATGATGATGAAAAATATAGAAAACCTAGTGCTCCTTATGTTTGGACAAAGGAACAATGTGCACAATTCTTATAGTTGATGTCTCAGACTCACTTTGCAACTAGATATGTAAGTAGTAGTATTAGAAGCCAAACTGACATTAATGGCTTAAGAGGCATCAAGACCCATGACTATCATGTCATAATGGAGAATATTTTACCTCTTGTGGTAAATATATTAATTTTGTCAAAGGGGCCAATATTGGAAGTTATAAGGTTGGGCCTAATATTAAAGAGAATGAGTTTACATGTATTAGATCCTTCAAACTTTGATAGTTTGAGAGAGGAGGTTGTTGAAGTCCTTTGTCTATTGGAACACAAATTTCCACCAATAATCTTGAACATTTCTATGCATCTTTTGAAACATATACAATATGAACTAAAGCATTGTGGCCTGATAAGAACAAGATGGATGTAACCTATAGAACGATATATGAAGGTTTTGAAAAAAATTGTTCGTAATAGGGAAAAACTGGAAGGTAGCATGTCTAAGGGATATTCAATACAAGAGGCCATGGGTTTTGCATAGAATATATGAAGGATTTTAAAAATTTCAATTAACGTGCATGGGATAATGATGAAGAAGACACAGTTGTAGGTGAAGTATTAGAAGGAAATGGATGTCGCTTCAAGCTATCACATCAGGAAGGAAGTGTGATACATGGCTATATTCTTCATAACACATCTTCATTTGACAAGTGGCACAAGTAAAAAAAAAATTACATAATAATTTATTTACTCAATTGCATTTTCACATTTATATTATCAATATTACTATTTGTATGTTAATATTCTATGTAGAAAATATGAAGAAGAGAATCAAGCTTGGATGCAACATTGACCTCAAAGGCACAAACGTCATGTTGATTTTCATTGGAGGTGATTCTTTTCCAAAATTTGAAGAATGGATTGCTAATGCAGTCGGTGATGCAAAAGAATAAGGTCAAGATATAACAACATAGGAAAGTGAGATTTCAAAATCTCCACATTTATGGGCTATGCGTTTTAGAGGAATGTGGGCCTATGACAGTCATTTAAGAGTGGAAGAAAAAGAAAAAGGGAAGATAAATTGTGATTGTGTTGTTAGTGCTGAATTTCTTCACGAAACTGAGAATAAATTATATGTTGGCTTCATCCAACAAATTATTCTAGTGGACTATAGTGAAAATAGTCTTATAATATTAAAATGTAAGTGGATCCGACCATCTACAATACAATTTCATGAGTATGGATTTGTCTGCACAAATACAAGAATTTTTTTATTAGAGACAGATAAGCCATATATTTCCCCTCTTCAAATTAACCAATAATTTCTAATTGATGATGTAAGAAGCCTAGGGTGGTCATGTGTCATTGAAACAAAGTCTCGTCCAAAATGAAAATTCATTGAAGTTGTTGATATAATGCCTAATGGGCAATATGTTAATTTACAAGAAACATTCGAAGAGGTGGATGAAGACAATGATGGAGTGTTTGAAGAAGAAATTTTGATTACCAATGAAGAGATTGGGAGAGAGAATGCATTGCATGTCACTAATGAGGACGGGGAAGAAAATCAAGCAGATGCAAACATGAATGATTAGGATTCTGATCTTGCTAGAAATGCAGATAATTATGATGATGTTTTGTCCCCTTAAGAGGTTAGCTTGTCACCTAAAATCTGGTTATATGTATGGTGCAATTTATTATTGAATGTAATAAACGTCCGAGTATAGGTATGCTTATTCACTATTGTTTTAATGATACATTTTTTAATGTAATCATCATTATTTTGCTGGTACATTGTATACAAAAAATGAGATGTTCACTGCTTATTTGAAGTGCATTTAAAGTTAGGTTCAATCATTCTTCTTAGTTTTCTTACTTTGGTTGAAAATTAGTGGTACTTTTAGTTAGAATATAATTTCTTGTATGTCCTATATGTTTTCTAGATGCAAACATATAATCAACATTTGTGATTTAATAATACATATAGATATCTTAACACTAGGTGAACTAAGCCTCCCCATTACAAAGAAAGAAATGATCTCTTAGGTCCGATTGACATTGAAAACTAAAACTGAGAGATTGCAAAATTAGAAAATTGTTCAATATTTTCAATAAAATGATATCTAAAATATTGCATTCATAATAAAATCCAATACCACACTACCGTAGTAGTCCATAGAGGTATGTACGGATGGCGAGACATATAGGTCAATGTAAAAATGCTTACTGCAATACCATGACAACCAAATATGAATACCACGGGGTGGCGGTGAGCACATGTTAACAACTAAAGTAAACCACAACCCTGCAAGGGGTAAACAATGACATTGCGGTATGGCGGTGAATGATCACTCAACCACTAGAATTAACCTGCTGCCCCACTAGAGTCCAAAGGGGTGTGTGTGGGGTGGCAGTATTTCTACCTCTACCCCATAGTGGTCTTGATATGACAGAGTAGTATGATGGTGAACAGTCACTCAACTGCTAGAATTAACCCGTTGTCCCACAGGAGTCCAAAGGGGTGTGCGTGGGGTGGTGGTACTATTAACTCTACCCCATAGGGGTCTTGAAATGATAGATCGATACTATGGTACAAGTTGTCAAAGCATTAAATGTTACACCGTTCGATTTCCCAAGATCAATGCCATGTATTCAAACTCAAAATATGGGAAGATTCTAAAATATTTTGCATGAACTGACATTAATAGTGAGGTGACCTAGCTCAACAACAAATATTACTTGGGACTCGATGAAATTTTGTAAATCATTCACAAAGCTCAATGTACTAGAGGCAAGGGAGTTCAATTGGGAAAACTCTGCAGCTATTATTTTGTCGGGTAAGTTCACAGAAACCCTCTCTAGCAAGTGTATAAGAACTTAATTTGCTTCTACAAGTAGACACTTAAATAAATCAAGTAGGAGTAAATTCTTCATCATGCCACCCAAAAGAAGTCAACTTGCAATTAAAAAGGAAGAGTTCACAGTTTCTAAATCAAAGAAAAGGTCCATGCAACAATCCATTTTAGATGTGTTACCTAATTCTATAGAAAAAGGATTCAAAAAGGTGTTTAAAGATATAACCCATGGATGTAGAAACCCAATTATCCCTATGTCGAGGTGGGATTTGTTTTGGTACTTCTATGAAAAAAGGGATGCGAAGATTCTAATTTTGAATCCTTGGATCTTAGATTTGGAAAAATTGATAGTCCCAAATGTCTTCATAGATGTTGAGTTTATTAAAGTATTGGCACAATATTATCACCTGGCTACTAGGACTATAAGAATGTAAGATGATTCACCATTAGTGGTGTTGACTAAAGAAGCAATTATAGATGTTTTATGTTAAACAAGCAAGTTATCACTAAGATTGACTTGGAAAAAAGTGAAGAGGATTATAGGAGATTGAGAAAAATCTACAGGAGTGATGAACTTCCTTTACACATGAAAAAGGGTGTAATCAATAGGCAGATACCTATCTCCGCCTCCCAAAATGAGCTATTTTCCATAGAGGACTTCCAAGTATATTTCAAAAGAACTTATTTTGCTTTGTGCCAAGTGCTTAGAATAGATGTTGAAGAGAGGATGCCAACCTATCTCATGATGATGGAAATGAGGATACAAAATCCTGAAGTCAACATTAAGTATGACTTTGCTGTTGAAATTGAGAAAGGGCTACATGAGGGATTTTTTCAAGTAAGAACTTAGCTCCCATCACTTTCAAGAAATACTCTCTGCTATGTTATTTATTATTGTAACAAAACAGAAACAGATGGACTAAAATAATGTGTTTAGGAATGAGTGATGATGAAGGGAATATGTGGCCTATACAAAACCAGTGTTACATTTGGGATAGTAGATGTAAAAATAGTGATTATGTAATATTTCATGATGATTTTGTAGTAAAGGTCATGGCTGCTCTTGGTCATATTTCACCAATATTTCTTAATAAAGTCATGCAAGTATTAAGACCTTTAGCATTGAAGCCAGAGCAGGGACACACTCACAATCTTGGTGACTGTTCTTCTTAGCAAACCAAACAGTAATAAGGCATAGGGTCTATGGGTGTCCTCAAGCCCCACATTTTTTACCTAATTTTTTTTCTATTTGAATTGCATTTTTAATTTATGTGGAAAATGTTATGGATGGAGTAGGATGTTATGAAAAGACAGAAAAAAGGGGAAATTCCTCCCTATCCTAACTGAATGTGAGGAGTTATTGGTAGGGCCTGACACTCTCAAAGAACTACAAAACTATTTGAAGATGTGGTATTCATTGAAGTCATGAGGAGAAAGGGTCTTTGATCCTGAAGAGCATATTAATTTTATAAAGCAGACACTTCTCACTAAAACTACAGGATTACCCATGTAATGGTGCCATGGAATAAGAAATTGCTTTTACACGATGAAGTTTCAAGAGGGAGAGGAGGTGGGAAACATAAAAGAGGAGCTTGAAGGAGGGAGGGAGAAGAAAAAGGGACACTAGATTCCAAGGATTCTATGTTGAAAGAAAAGGGATACTATTAAAAGGATAGACATGATAATTGACAACTTTGAAAGATAATATGTTGAACCAGAAAATAAACCTGAGGATCAATCTTCAAAACCCTCCAAGCTTCCCATCAAACCAAGTGGTATTGTAATCATAGATCCCCTACCAGAAATTGCCACAATACAATTGAAATCATCCCTTGAGCAACCAAGTCCTAAAAGGAAGAAGACACATGGAGTGGCCCCCTTAGTGGCATATGAAATAAGTGAAGGAGTAGGGAATATTGAAGAGGTGAGTACTTTGATTTTTAGGAGGTAGAGTTGATTAGCCACTACCTAAGCACCTGTGATGCTCTGAAACTAGAAAGGTGGATGTACATAGGCACCAATGATCCAAGGGTGCACATGATGATGAAAATTGGTATATTTGTGAGAATGATGATTTTATTCAAACTCTCAAAGTTTAAGGATTTTTGAGGTTGAATAAAAATGAAATAATTTGAGGAGAGACTCCAAATTAATAAGATGGATACTGAGGAGTCACAACATGACTAGATTGATTCCTAGACTTTTAAAAAAATCAAGATTAATGAAATTACTGTTAGCCCCCAATAAGCAAGAAAATTGGTCTTAGAAAGAAATATACTAATTATTCCTAGGATGGAGTTAAAAAATATATTCTTACCGGATCAAGTAAGAAGCCAAGAAGATCCCATGTTGGTTTCTAAATTCAATTAAGATGAGAGAATGTGTGTGTACGAGGTTAGGAATACAAGACTTGAGAAACCTTATCCTTTTGGATAAAGCAGAATAGAAACCAAGATTGCTTGATTTTGTAAAAAAAATGAGAGGAACTGCCATGGTAAAGACACTTCACATTAGCATTGGAGGCAACTACTATGACAATGCACTTAGAAATGTTTACTAGGGATGTGGTTAAAGCTATGGAGCTTAGATTGGTAGAATATGAGAAAGCACAAACTAATCTAAATGATGAATTGAATAGGTTATTCATAGAAAACGTAAAATTGAAACAACAAGTGAAGGGAGTAGGTCCTTCCCAAAGCACATAATTAATAGTATACCAACCCCCTACCATCCAGACTAATACAGGTGCAATCACTGTTGAACAAGTTAATGTGCTAAAACAAGAAATTGAGAAGTTGAAAAAGTCTAATGAAGAAACAAAGGAAAGAGAAAAGAGAGAAACCCTCAGGGTATTGGAATAGATCTTGGAGCATAGGGTTAAACTAATTGTGGACAAATTGGAAAATGTGTATGAATGTTATGTCTCCTTGTCACAAGCAGTTGATCAGATAAAGGACCATGTACCTATATTGGACCTCTTATTCAAGAAATGACAACCTGTACATCACACCTTAACGAATTTGTGCAGAATTTTACAAAGGAGTGTTGAGGTCCCCACAACTTTAAAGCCTATTGAGAAAATGGTTCAAATAGTCACAGATGAATTTAAATACATTTTTATAGAAGACCAAAAGATCAAGGCAAGAATGGATTCATTTCACACACTAAAGCAATGGTTCATGCCTAAGATACTAAGGGATGATGATCAACTGAAAGGCTCCAAGGATTGGGAAAATGAGTTTAGCAAAATTGTTCCCAACTGCCTCACTAATATACAAAAGGATGGTGACATAAATATTAACTGCCTCAATTTAACCTTGAATGGAATAATTGCATTGGATGTTGGGTACTCAAAAATCATCACGGATACGAAAGGGTTATTAGACAACAGATGTAAGAGTCACTTGGCCAACAAAAAAAAATCTAGGAGTACAAATGGCCTCATGATTACATGGTGTATCAATGGGAGCAGACATATCTAGCTCCCCCAAAAGAATAGGCCTTGTAGTGAAGTACCAAGCCTTGCATCTTACTATCATGGAGAGAGGACTTTGCCAGATCTGAATGATCACGGGTACCTTACGATGAGTAAGAGACTTTTGTATCTTGCGAGTGTTGTGGAATTCAACATCTAATAAATTCTTCACTTAAAATCTTTCATTGCTTTTAAAGTTTTATGTAATCCTATGTAAACAATGATAATTAAGAATTTTTGATTTATGTTAAAAGTGGGTGACTGAAAAGACACTTTTTGACATGTTAGCTAGGATAAAATTTTAAAACGTATTGTAAAATATTTTTGAAGATCAATAGAATGAAGTTATAATTCATGGTTGAATTTTGTTTTCAATTGTTTGTTGAAGTGAATTAATGAATGGTATCTTTCTATCTCTAGTTTGATCTTTCCTTGTTATTTAAATCAATATATCAAGGGTATATCTGGTTTGTCAAAAGTAGGTTTTCCTCAAACAATTCATTTTGTGTACCTACATTTTGGTGTCGAAATGTTGGTGAGTATAGTTAGTTTCATTACATTCAAATTTACGATTCTTGGAAATTATATACTGATGAAGCAGATGTTAAGCAGTTGCAGGAACCAGAGTCAAGGGGATATGAGACTCAATTGTCACCAAATTCAAACTTAAAACTTCAACACATATCAATTCCACAACTACACTATTCTGTTATTAAGTATGAGCATGAAACACAAATAACAAAAAGTAAATCAACACAATGAACACTAGATTTTTACGTGGAAAACCCAAGGAGGGAAAAACCACGGTGAGGATTAACTCACAATATAAAATAGTATAAAATTGAATCTGAGCTCAACGCCAAGGAACTCATTACTTGAGAAGAGAGGGACTCAGCATCCAAGTAAAAGGCTCACTTCCTATAGAAAGGAATCAGCGTGGCAATGGGGCTCATACATATGCAAAGAGAACAAAAGATTCACCCTGCAACAATTAACACACACATCACAACTTGAATAAAGAGTTGCAAAGGCGTTATCTCACTACCTTCGGGGATCCAACACAATGAAGAATTGTTGTCTGTGACTCACACACACACACACACTTACGCTCTTATGATTTGTGGCTTACTTTCATCACTTTGCATCACTTTGTCATACAACTCTTCACAATTCTACTTGCTTTTATACCATCCTCAACCTTAGAAACTTTCTCCAAGGTCGGCCACAAATACATCATTTCATAAATTCAAATTAGGTCGGAAACTCAACATTCCCACAGTGGAAAGGAATGAGAGTGAGCCAATAAAACATTTAACCAAGACCAAAAATAATGTCTCGAATCAACCACATGCTTCCTCAATTTAATTTAATTTTTTGAATGAAGTTTAAACACCAGGCCATCCAAACCTAATGAAAACACAAATGAACATTGATGTATATGCTTCCCAATAAGAATATGACATGTGGAATCCACAACACGCTTCCTTGTGCATGAGAATACATCTCAGATTCCTCTAGATACATCTGCAATAAAAACAATAAACTTCAAACACTGAACTCCTTTCACCAGTCCATCTGAACTGTACAAACTCACATTGAAACATGACTTCTGGATCACC